>JAGVSP010002262.1:0-32326 GCA_022494985.1 Micrasema minimum | reverse complement strand
TTTAGCTAATAATGTCAAAATTCACGTTATTGGTTTTGTACGTATTTTATAAATGCATACTATAAACCAATGTCTACTTAAACGGTTTATAATAAAAAAACAATGACTGTCATGTCAGCTTAAATTTTTGACAACTAGCACAAAGTTTTTCATGCAGTTTTAGCTTTATACGGGACCGTTTTCAGACCGCACAGAAAAATGTGTAGTAAACTGTCCCATATATAGCGGGCTTAAGAGTATTGAGGTGCAGAATCTTCGTGTCATTACTTTTTCTAAATAATTTACTCTGCAAGGCAGATCTAAATGTATTATGTATCAATGGATTGCACCGCTTTATTTTCTACATTCAAAGAAATTTAGATTAACAAAACGTATATATTTTGAGATATGGATATTGAGCCGAACCTGTCTGACTTGCTTGAACTGCTCCTCGAAGCTCCAGGTCTGCTGCGAGCTGGTCGACCCTCGGAGCTGCTGCTGCTGGCCGAGCCGCCCGCGCGCCGGGCGCGCCCAGCGGGCCGGGCGGGCCGGGCGCGGCGGCGCGAGGACGGGCCCGGGTGCTGGAACGGGAAGCCCATGGCAGCGAGAAGGGCGCGCCCGGCGGGCCCAGCAGCGGGTTGCCCGCCGGCGGGAGGCCCAGCGGCGTGTTCTGCGCCAGCGAGGCTAGCGACGACAGGTGCGGGTGTAAAGAGTTCTTTAGGCTCTCGAAGTCGTCGCGACCCTGAAAATACAAAATAATGGTAAAGAAAGGAGGGTTAGTGCCGGTAACAGAATTGGGTTTTTTTCGATTTTCTATTTTTTATTTCAAAAAATTTATTGAAAAATAACAATATAGAGGGAATTTTTTTTAAATTTTTACGATGTCATATGAATTTTCTAGCGCGGCTTGAAATAGCGCTTTTTCAAATCGCTCGCAAAATCCTCCATTTGGCGCGCATGGGGTGTGACGTCACATCAATATGGGCGCTGACTTTGTAATGAATTTCCCGCCTTTCATAATGAACGGGTATGACGTCATTAGCCAATAACGGGCGTTAAAAGTCACTCGTAATTTCGTGTTTTTAAAAACATAAATTTATAAATGAAAACAACATTTTTGATCATTGTGTTTTATATCGTTGGAATTGTAAAAATATACTTTAAATATTTATAACGTTTTCAAGTATATTCATGCTATCGGGAACAACCCAATTAATGGTGCCTTAAAGTCGGTAGTATCTAATAAGTTTTTTTTTTTTTAAGTGCTTATCAAAAGAGGCTAAATTGGCATTGCATAATGGAGTTCTGGTACCAACCCTTTTGTATGGAAGCGAAGCATGGAGTTGGAAAAATAAGGATGAAAGTAGATTGAATGCAGTTGAAATGCGATCTCTCAGGCGAATGTGTGGTAAAACTATGTATGATAGGTCCACTAATGTTGAAATTAGAGCTAGGCTGAGATAAGCATTATCGACAATATTAAGAAAGGTCTTTTACGTTGGTTCGGTCGTGTAGAGCGAATGGATGATGAAATAACGGCTAAAAAAATATATGATGCGACTGTGTCCCTGGATGTAGAAGTCGAGGAAGGCGAGAAAGACATGGCATGATCAAGTAAAACATGTGAGAAGTCGGAATAATCGACGTGCGTGCATGAGAAGATGTATGAATGTGAAGGAAGCAGGAGAAGTGTGCCAGGACAGAGTGGAGTGGCGTTCTATCCTCTCTGCCTACCCCTTCGGGGAAATGGCGTGATGGTTAGTTAGTTAGTTAGTTAGCCCATGGGTAGAAAGAAGAGCGTTGCCCGCCAGATCCTGCGGTGTATTCTGCGCCGATGCTTATTCATAGTGGTAGCGAATTTGACTACCGTGCATGAGATCGCGGGTTCGATTCCCGTAGGGGGTCAAAATGAAATATTTATTTACAAGTGGTTTTCATATTAATACTATTTCTTATGTGATACCTTGGACTGGTTCTGAAGCGTATGACTGATCAGCTTACCTTCGTGTAATGAATCAAGGTTACGATTCCACGTAGATACTCAATGCTAAATATCGAGTAAATTCTTGCAATGTTTTACTTTTTTTTTTCATGCTCAGATTAAAAAATCATATTATACGGCGGCCTCCGTAGCGTAATGGCTAAGACGCTGGACTTACGATACGGAGGTTCCGGGTTCGATTCCCGGTGAGAACTCAAAATCAAAAGTGATTTTTCTCAAGCCTGGGTGTTTGTAATGTTGTTCCCCTCTGTAATTGGGCCTCCAGTGGCCTGTTGAGGTGGTTAAAAAATAAAATAATAAATAAATACATTCGACTTCAAATATGATGTAGATTCACCAGTTTTCGGGTTGTACTTCAAGTTTTGTTACTCATGTTTTAAATAATTCATTATTCAGTTTTTTTTATTATTCAAACCAGTGGGATAGGGTTAGGGATCAATTCAGTGAATCAAAAATGTGTAGGTTTACGTGATCTCCGATTCCATTCGTTTCAATAGACACAAAAAAGATCAAATGAAAAAAAAAATCATTAAAAAAATGTACATAGGTATTTTCAAATCAGACAGGAACAATTATTTTTTACATTGCTGTCTTTACAAACAATAATATCCCATAATATGCCTTACCCGTACAAAAAGGTAAATTCAATTATATAGGTCAAGAAACTACACTTATAGTAATACTACAGACCTTTTCTGGGCGGTGCAGCCGCAGCCTGTCCAGCAGGTCCCTGTGCTCCAGGGCCCCGCGGCCCTCGTCGCTGCTGTCCTCCGCCTCGGGCTCCCCTTCGGAGATCTCTCCCTCTCCCTCGTTCTCATCGTGGTGCGACTGCAATGGGGGAAAGAGACAACCATTAGAATATATTTATATTGAGGAATTAATTTAATTATGTGATCGCCGGACACGCACTTGTTATTAAAATCGTTATGAATGTCGAGTAGGTTACTGAAATGATTAAGTTCTTTAGAAGCGAATAATTCATTGAAAAATGTGATCGATCACCTTCGAATAAAAATATACGCTTCCTATGCTTAATTTCATAACACAGCTTATTATCAAATTCCACCGTCTAAAGACTCCGGCACTAAGGCCAATACACGAAACGGGTGACGTAGATGTCTAGTGATGACGTAGATGCCTATTGATGACGTAGTGAGTGACGTAGTGGGTAACTAGACACATAGACGCCGGTAGTATTTTTCAAGTATGGAATGTCATTTCTCTGAAATTCTCGTTCGAAATCGATCACAACTTAAATAAACAAATCGACGCCTCCTACGTATAATATCGTAACCCACAAATCGTCGATTTGGAGTTTTTGGTGGATTTCATCTGTATTTAACTATATCTTTATTTCTAACCAAAACAAAAAAAATATTTTGCCAATAATAAGGGCTTTTTTGGGGCGTATTTTGTCGTATCTACAACCAATGCATGTGAACGAAAATATTTTCAAATGCTCCTCCTGTAAAATCGCATTTTGTGGGTTACGATATTATACGTAGGAGGCGTCGAAATGAAAAAAATATTTTCTTTATAAATTAAAGTAAACAATACAATGTAATACATGAAAAGTCAAATATTTAAGCCTAGAGCCATAATTTTGGAGAAAATGTACCTCTTGGTAACAGATTCTAAGCGACTCAACGAAGCTAGGTTCTCTCAGTAATAATTGCTTAATAAAGTATTGCTTTTAAATAGCTAATTGATTTTAAATTATTTAAAACCCTACCTATCTTAACTTAACCTGTATAAATTTCATAACCTATTATTTTCTTATTTTATTTTCAAATGCTCCCCCTCTATCAACGTTTGTTTTGTTTTTGTTTTACTCTGTACCAAACACTTTGTAAGTATTATGATAAAATAGACAGTGAAACAAAAAGGTATAAAAATACGTCATATTATGCAAGATGTAAGCGTAAAGAACATTAATTTAAAAAATAAAAAACAAAAGATGACTAAAAAGTAGCCACAAAAAGACGAATACGCATTTGAAACTTTAAATACAGAAATTGCAAAGCGAGATTCAAAATCCTCGATTGCACTTGGCACAAAGCACACAAATTTCGTCAAAGGTGCCTACTAACTAGGTTGTATCTGCCGATTTGAAAAAAAAATAGAGTTAGGCATTAAAACCATATAAAAAGGATGGCAAGGGAACGCTTACTTCGTGAGAAAGTAAAAATAAAAAGAGAGGATATTCGCTAAAGGATAAAGATAAAAGCTTTGGTATCTTGCATTAAGGGTTTAAGTCGATTAAAAAATAATGGAAACGAGTGAGTTTTTGTGTTGACAAAACTAAAACTAAAAAAATTGTATTGCTGTCATAGTAACTGAGTACGATTTTTGTAACTTTTGGTGCTAATTAAAGTTTTGCTAAAAATATGCTCGTATCAAAAAATTATGGCCTTTTTTATGAGGGCTATATACATAGTTAAGATGGTCTAGGCATATTGTTTGATTAAAAATTTAAGCATATTAATTTATTTGTATTTGTATTTTATTGTAATTATTAAGAATAAATGAAGTGACACTTGGTTTTCCTATGTAATGGACGCCTCTAAGAAAATTATCTACTCGCGTATATTATATATATCAGGCTATCTATACAGTTTCTCATGCCCAAAGATAATGTTACCTTGTCCGCTTAATTAAACTACGTTAAGGTTTCAGAAAATTCTCGCGTCCGTATTTTTCTACCATTGACTTAAGTCCTAAATACGAAACGGCAAAGAAAGGAACCTTAAACTGTTTGGCATTGAATTATTCGGTAGCCCTTAGAAGCAATGGCTTGCCACACTCTGACATGCCATGTCAGGTACCTACCCCTGATATAAATTGGCCGAATGTCACGCGATCTGTACAACCCTATCAGAGGCGGATCTAACGAGGTATTTTTATTGAAATATTCACATTTTAGAAAACTGCGAATGAATCAATTTTGGTAGGAGTAAGTTTATGGTAACGATTCATTTTTATAAGAAAAAATAATCGTTTCTTTTTCCTATCCTTATCTTCAGTTTTGTATTATCTTTACTTCACCCCATATAAGACCCACCTTACCCTGTCGCCTCCACTCCTCAAGACCCTGCGCCGTCAGCATCCACTGTCTTCCAGAAAAAAAATCCTTATATTGTCCACCCATCTCATCGGAGAAGTTCCTTGGTGCCTCGTGGTATTTGGTCTCCACTCCAGAATTCGCTTTATCTATCATATCCACTGCCATTCTGACTATGTGACCTACCCAGTTTCTTTGGTTTTCAGACTGTTACTAAATGAATCATAAGGAACCTAGATTTCTTCGTCACAACAAAGCGAATTTTTTTTTTACAAGAAAGTGGTCATGAACACATATTTAGATTGTTTGACAAATAGAATTACCTACCACTCCATTGAATACTTTTCAAATACCAAACAATTAGGGGCCTAATTATTTGTAAATACAATATTGCACTATTCGCAAAAATATCTATTTTTTTCTTTTACAGAAGTGCGGAAATTGTCAAAAGTATGTGTCCAGTTACCAGAGCTTCACCAATACGTCTCTTTGGCTAATCTCCATACCACATTCCCACCGCCACCGATCCGATCGTGATTCTCCACTCTTTCCTTTCCGTTTTATATCTCATCTACAGTGTCTGCGTATTTCATAATTGTTTTTGTACTATGTAGTCTTAGTGTTACGATTTGTTGAAATTTTGAAAGATTAGTGAAATGGTAGAGTATTATAAGTTGAATTTCTGTTGACGTTATTTTTCACCATGGAAAAAATTTAACCTTGCGCAATTTCTGTTACATGTCAACAGAGAAACGCAAATGCAACATTTACCAGTAATAATGGGTGCAAAGGCGCGCACGCCAGTTTTAAGAAGGATGTTTTAACAGTAATTTGATTATTTTTTTCATTAACTTGAATTCAAATAATTACTTTAATTACATATGCATTATAATATGAAACCTAAGCATTAAAAAGCTGGGAAACTTTAATCAGTTTTTTAGTATAGCTTTAGGTAGATGGGCCATGAAAAAAGGTTAACTCATCGCTCACGCTATTTTAAGAAATAAACAAATATGGGTATACCTACTCGTATATATGTTACAATATTTCACACAGAAAGCTTGATTTTACTAGTTAATGATGTCGAATCTTGTAATACGTGTGTTATAAGACTGGTACCTTTACGTTTCGCTCGGTACGATCACACGTCGCGTCGGCATTATTATACACTATAATTTATAATATAATACACAACGTATTACGTAGGAGCCAGTCGGCACGACACGTCATATCGGGATCAATTACAGCAATCATAAATTCAAGAGATGGTATCGCGAACCACTAGTACAACGCTGACTGGGGGGGTACGTCGGCCGCACGACCGGCCTATTCCAGGTAACGACTCTCACATTGATATCAATAAATGAAAGCTGATGAAAGGCACTGCCAACTACTGCCTACTACCAACACCGGGAAATAGGCGATAATTACTGTTTCAGCACTTTAGATGCGAGCGTTATATTAGAGATAAAATTCAAGAAGGCCGTTCCTAATCTCACATTGATACCAATAAATGAAAGCTGATGAAAGGCACTGCCAACTACTGCCTACTACCAACAGCGGGAAATGGCGATAATTACTGTTTCAGCACTTTAGATGCGAGCGTTATATTAGCGATAAAATTCAAGAAGCCGTTCCTAATCTCACATTGATACCAATAAATGAAAGCTGATGAAAGGCACTGCTTACTATTGAGCGGGGAAAAATGATAACAATTTGTTATTTGTTTATTTGTTTATTAAGGTCCCTCACATTACATATCTTATTCATTACAGATGGTGTGTAAACTAATTTGTTTTTGATTATCTTCTCTACTATGGTGGCGTGTTGCGTGTTGCGCACCTGTCCCAGAGAAGATATGTACAATAAGATTATAATTATTGAAAAGATATGTAATATATTATTATCAGTTTGTTTTGTTATACTTTTGATAGACGATGCAGGATGAATCAGGACATTATATTAGGAATAAATTATTTAACATGTTACGACTAGAACTATCAATAAACGAAAGCTAATGAAAGACACTGCCTACTTCCTGCATACACACACGTAAAATGACGAAAATTGTTTCAGGGCTTATATTTAAATGGTATTAGAGCACTTTTCTACCAGATTATTTTAGCGGTTTGGCACAAAATTTCGACATTTCATAGATATTGATTTTTATTAATCATAATTATTTATAATGTATTACATTTTTAACATCATTATTTTAGTGTTTATCCATTCCTAAATCAGCAAAAAAAAAACAAATATATTTTTTTTCATATTAATTGCACTGCAGTTATGTACGAGTATGTAGGTACCTACGTACAATTTTTTAAGTATAATTTTTCGAAAAACGGAATCTGCTTTTAGATTGCACAGATTTTTTTAGTCAGAAACCTTGAAGTTAAATAAATGTATTTTAATGAAGCTGAACCTGAAGTGGGTACCTATTTAGTAGGTAGGTAGATAGGTAGGTAAAATGACGCATGCATTAAAATAAAATAATTAGTATCACGATTACGGAGAGCATTAACCCTTCGCTCACATATTCATTTCTAATTACTAATTACACTGTGATAATTAATATGAAATGATATCATTTCAACCGATTGAACATTTATTATCATTAAACTTGGAACAATTAAAAACTCCATTAGTTTCATCTCAAACTCAACAAGTTATAATCGCACTCTAACGCAATCAATAATACCAACTATTATTCTTTTCAGAAATGTCTTTCCGCTTTTCGACTTTTCTTGAATTTGCGTCGAGATTCGATCGAAAAATACAGTCAATTGAATTAATAGAATAATAAGGTAATTTAATAGAAACTATACAGACAGCCCCTAAAAATACGGACGGTCTAGGGCCGAATAAGCGTCAAAACTGAATAAAACAATTTTCGACACGAACAGGCCATAGACGCCAAAGTTAGAAATTTGACAATATTGGATGCATCACCAAACACATTACAAAGGACAAAATATAGTAGTCATAGAACGGGTGGTGGTCCAGTGGGTGGCGTCGCGGTCTCTGAGTCCAGAGATCGTCGGTTCGAATCCCCACTTCGACACGACTCGATTCCTATTTTCAAGCACAAGCCGCTTAGGCTTTATTGAAAATAGTATTTACAAATCGAAATATGTGCAAATATAAAAAAAAAAAATAAAATATGGTGGTAGTGCATTATGAGTTATAAACTCTCTTCTTTCCCCCTTAAAGTACTGGAATCATGTAATAAATAATGAAATATAAATAAATAACTATGTGCACGTGTATTGCAGAAGTAAGTACAAAATTTCTTTAAAATAACCATTCATGTTTATAAACTTTTATTTATGATCAGAGATCTCAGATCGTTGAAATGCATTTAAATGTTGTCTAAATCAATAAAATCTAACATTGGTGGATATGGTAAATAATCCACAATATGAGGATTCTAAAAGCATGGGGTATTGATGATGGGTTGTCAAACAATATTCAGGTTTGTTCTCACTTATGCAAACGTCCGATCGAGGAATCGAACCTAGCCTTTTTATATTTTGTTTGCACAGTCACCTGTTCTGAGGGAATGCGTAGTTGTGTAGGAACTAAAAACTGGGCATCGGTAGATAAAAAAATATTACGTATAGTATGAATATATGGGGTTTGTCCATCGAGGTATTACATTTTTAAAAAAATCATCTTGAAAAATAAGAAATAAAAAAATTGAAAAATATGATTAAGGTCCTCGGCACTGGATTGGATTTACTATTTATCTTATAATTTAAAACTTTAAGTTAGTAAAATACCAATCGGTTAATATTATTTTAGGTTTTGATCGAAACAAATAAATGATAATGATATAGAAACACTAAAAACCACGTTCTACCTTAAACGCACTACTCAAAAAAATACAAATAAAAAATACGTTATTTATTAAATTTTTAATATATAACTAATTAAATTTTTAAAAAAATACTTGGTACACTTCCACTTTTATTTATTTTGACCAGTTAGCGCTTTCACCCTGTAACGGGCATCTTCAGACTGGTAACATGTTGTACAAGACAAAAGTATAAATAGCAGTTTTTACAAAATAAATTTAGATACTAAACACATGAGATGGAAAAATACGACTTTCTCTCATATTGTCTTTTTCCATCTCATGTGTTTAGTATCTAAATTTATTTTGTAAAAACTGCTATTTATATTTTTGTCTTGTACAACATGTTACTAGTCTGAAGATGCCCGTTACAGGGTGAAAGCGCTAACTGGTCAAAATAAATAAAAGTGGAAGTGTACCAAGTATTTTTTATTTAACTTTAATTAGTTATATATTAAAAATTTAATCATGGAATTCCAACAAGTAATGTAAATAAAAAATATAAATCAAATAAACGTTATTTATTATTTATTTGTTCTTAAAGTAGTACATACCTAATTTTTTACGTATGTCCTAATATAAACACTTTATTATTTTGTACAAATAGAAAAACCTTAAACATAATTATTTAATATTAATTGCGATATATTTTCTTAACCTAGACCTATAGGTTCGTAAGAAGAAGAAAACTGTTTTATCCATACAGGTAAATAGGTAGGTACACTTATAAAGTATTGTTTTAAAGAAAAACTGGTAATTTTTACAGTTTTTCGTTATAAAAGACCTCGATATTAGGGTGCGTTACTTTATATAAAAATTAAACACAACTCGATAGGGTAATATTATTTCTCTCTTTAGTGTAAACACAACACTTTTACATGTTGTCTAGTGTTAATATTTGCTTTATACATTCTTGGTCAACGCTAGCGGGAACATAGGAAGATCAAATAACAGTCGTCTGCGGTCAATCTGGTCTACATACATGCTAACTTTGCCTTTCTTTCTACCTTTCCTTACTATCTTACAGGCTAACTTGCCTTTCTTTCTACCTTTCCTTACTATCCTACAGGCTAACTTTGCTTTATTACTATCTTACATAATAACTTTGTTTTCCTTACTATCTTATAGGCTAACTTTGCTTTCTTACTATCTTACATAATATCTAACTTTGTTTTCCTTACTACCTTACAGGCTAACTTTCCTTTCTTACTATCTTACATAATAACTTTGTTTTCCCTACTATCTTACAGGCTAACTTTGCTTTCTTACTATTATTATTATTATTATGGATAATTTATATAGCGCCGTTTTCGTATAAATATACCACAAGGGTATATTAATACGAAATTTCTCACATGCTAACTTCGCGTTTATTAATGTCTTACATGCTAACTTCGCGTTTATTAATGTCTTACATGCTTGCTTTGCTTTTCTTATATTCTTACGTCTAACTTTGCTTAACTTGCTATAGGTTATCTCAGTGCTCTTTACAATTGAAGCTCAAATTCAAGCTTTTATTCTAAAAGCCCTATTCATCGAAGTTTAAAAAGTAACTTATAATGAAACGGAATAGATTGAACACAAAAATGCGCATAATAGGGGATTGCGGGGGGTCTCGATTAACCAAAAGGGTGTATTTTTTCACAAATTCATAATTATTTTTCGATTTTTAATTAGTAACATCTGCCATTCCTTGTTTAAATATTTTTTTTAATGAACTACACAAACTAATATTCTCGGTCTATCGGTGTTATTTATATACTGGATCAAAAAGCTGTATTTTCATTTAAGTGCGTAGACATTGTCTAATTAAATACAGAGATAATCCTATATAAAATGAAAATAAGGGCAAGAAAACCTAAAGCTATGTACGTAACTATGTATTAAGTACCTATGGTATGTGGTAGCAAATAAAATATAATGTCCAGTCTATTATTATCTAGTTGTGCGTTTATGAAACTCTAATAAATTATCATGTATAGGTTTCAATATACAAATGCCTAAAAAAAAATATGACTTACTTTAAATAAAAATACAATATTGTATTTATGATACATCTTGTATTGCTATAATATGCAGGTAGGAACCTACTTACATTTATTCTATCATCAAGCATACAATGTAAATTAAATAAACAATAATAATTTATGATATTAATAACATTACTACAGGCATTTTCAAATGTCAATAAATTGATCTTCGAAGGTTAAATGTACATATTATTATTCCTTTGTGATCATTTTATGATTACAATAATAGTAGATTTACTAACGTTACTGCAATATTTGTGTGATATCATACCTCCCTCCATAAGAAGTTACTATTAATGTTTATAAATAAATTAAGGCAAAAATCGCGATGGCATTTTCATTAAGATTCTATCTACAATAAAAAAAACTGAGATATAAATATTCTACACTGAAAAAATACATATGTAATAAAATAATAAATAAACAAATAAATAAATACATATACAAATAAATAAATGGTCAGTGTCCATAGCCTGCAGAGCAGCACAGTTCCAGGTGAAGGGAGACCGTCCACAGGAGGGTCATGCGGATCATGAGGAGTCAGCATCAACATCTTCAACCATGGGAAATGTATTCAAGATAGAAAGAGGGGTAATATTATTTAAAATGCCATCCAATTCAGTCGGCGTTTATTTTATAGAATTCCGATCACACTTTCAAATCATACACAAAACATATAGGTCCCTATACCCAAAGAAATCAGACCTTTGCTCGACTAGGAAAAGCTAACAAATGTATTATTTTAGTATCGGAAAATTTGGACAGAATTTATCTGGACATGGGAGGATGCGCGGGAACTGGCCGCCGATTGCTTGGCTTGGAGGCAGTTTGTGGAATCCATGTGCTCCAGATAGGGAGCGGATAAAGTATGAAGACGATGATGCTCATATAATTTATTAAACGTTTTTTTCACGAAAAAAATAGCCTCGAGTGCTGTACATTAAAAAGATGCTGGATTGTAAGTCGTCCTGCAGGTACCAAGCGCGATGACTATTTTAATTCTATCCCTCAACCCTTTGTAAACATATTTTAAAAATATACATAATATTACAAATTTATAAAACATCAACATTTATTTAATTTTTAAGTTGAGTATACAAGGCTAGACCCCAACGTGTATCGCAGCTACAAAGCGCACAGATAGTTTGGATTCGATCCCTCTACTTGCAATTTATTTTATTTTACAATATAATAAATTGTTGAAAATGCCTCGCAGTTCTCCCAAAATAAAAACTAAAACAGGCTATAACAGAGTATAACAGGCTTCCTGAGGGTATTCGAAGCTCTAATAATGTGGCTAACAGCCTAAAGCTCTATTACCTCAGGCAGTATGTGGAAGGTGTAAATAAATTAGTGTATTTGTATTTGGTTGTATTCTGATTGTAATCATATTTTTTTTGTGTTTTTAATAACTGTGTGTTCTGGCATGAATATATATATATTTAATGTTATTATTTATAGGACCAAAATGAGTTTATTGTAACTCATGGGGAATACATGTAAAATGTATTTTTGAAAATAAAATAAAAAATAAAAAAAATTATACAAATAGGACCATAAATGTCTATTGGCTTTTAAATGTTCATAAAATAGCCTTTGGATTTCATTTCTCTATGTGATGTGACGGTCTAGTAATACTGACATAAACGTACGAGGCATTATAGGATGTACGTTTCACGCCCGCGGCGAGTAGACATCAACGCGCGAGGACACGCAAGCCCTAAACCCGACGAGTTAGTATCCAAGTACCGATATATTTACGTACCAAAGCGTTGGAAATCCGTTCTCTAGCCCATTGGAATTGTTCCACCAATATTTGACTTTCTCACGGGCGGGCGACACTTTCCGCGTTACTTCATTAGGTATGGAGCGTCTGATAATTATTATTATAGGCACGTCAAACAACTCACATATAAAGAGATAGAACTATCTCACATACATATATGATGGTTTCCATAGAGCTTTCCGTAGACTTGCTGATGAAAATCTCAGCCTCTTGACTTCTTCGGAGATAAAGTCTGCACCTGAGAAAAGCCTCATTATTTAAATCATCGTTTTTCAGAAAACGCATTTTAGTGATTTTTATCCGCAATTTTGCCTAAATTTTTACCGACTTATTTTAATTTGAAAACAGTAAAATATAAAATAAGTTATAGAAATACAGCGAACTGTAGCTAAAAACACTTAGAATCAGTCTCACGAAAAACGATGATTTTTTACTTTATTTATATCTCAGCAAAGATAGAAAAGCTCTAGAGAGGAATACGTATAGGTATTGAGCTGTCAATGATGATTGAAGCAAGCCCGTCATGGGTAAAACCCAGCATTTATCTTAAAGGATTTGACTCAAAACTAACCATTTTATTTATCCCTGCTTAGTAATTATCATCTTTACTCTATAATGTAATACCGTGTTCTCTCTTTCTTAACTCTTTTTGCCGACCTAAAGGGTAATAATAGGTACGTCTGTGATGTAGCATAAATGTTACTTATGAATTATTACTATAATTATTTGCAAAAGCCGATGTGACGTAAAATAAATTAATTTAATTAAATATAAAGTTGAATGCGGATATAGTAGAGAATAAAGAGAATGTAGTGGTTCCTGGAAAACATTAATCGGCGCATCAAGTGTTGAGATGCTGCAATTTTAAACAATAGACAACCGCAGGCGGAGAGTATTGTGATGCAATCTAATTTAACAGAGGAGAAAATGAAATTTTCATTATTATTTTTGTTGGTGAGGAGAGTTACGACGGAGCTTATGTGAGTATTTAAAAAAAAATTATTGAAAGCTACTGGGCTTATACCTAACCATACCATAAATTTTTCAAGAAAGTCGTCGCTTTTTTCTCGATCCTTATCGTGTAGTTAGTGTTAGTGTGAAGTTAGAAATCCATATGAACGACAATCTTTACGATTTCGAACCAATGAATTTTTTACTAAAAATTATGTTGGCAAAATCAAATAGTTACGGAATGAATAGCTTAATTTACGAATGAGTTTGATAATAATTCGTTTATTCGTTTGCGTTTGGTTTGTTTCAAGTAGATTTACTACAGTATGGAATGAATAGACAATGAGTTTGATAATAATTCGTTTATTCGTTTGCGTTTGGTATGTTTCAAGTAATTTACAATGAATTAGCTTAATTTACAAATGAATAAATTATGTTTGGTTTGGTATGTTTCAAATCAAATAGTTGACGGAAATTTACGAATAGTTTAATAATATTCGTTTGCGTTTGGTATGTTTCAAGTTTTACAGTATGGAATAATTTATTCGAAATTCGTTTATTCGTTTGCGTTTGGTATGTTTCAAGATTTATTATGGAATGAATAGCTTACAGAATATATTATTGTGCAGACGACAATTTTACTCAATTTAAGTGAATCACATTAACATTAATTTCCAATCAATCTTCTTTAACCGATTCATTAGTTTGTCAAGTAAAAGCACTCAAAATCGCCATTCCCATGTGTGTCAAGGATTTCAGTTAGCAAAATCCATTCGAAATTATAATCTGTAGAATAAATAAGTGTAAAATACAATATGTAAATTTATTCCGTTTGTGAGGGAGAAAAGAACATTAACCAGAAGTGTTTTCACACCAAGCTGTATAATTAATAAGACGTTAATAAGAACCGAATATGAATGTGACCCCCTTATTACCAGGGCTGCAGCTGTTAAGGAAAATAAAAAATATCTTCATTTTATTTTGTATGCACGTACGCAGTCCGACTTCGATTATTGTAGGTATCCTGTTCAGATTAAATTATTTGAAATCAGTACGCAAAACCAAATTTTACGGAAAACATTGACTCTGATTCAACGACTCCGACTCTCTACGACTTCGACTCAACGAATCTGAATCCACATTCCACAACCCTGTTTGTTGAAAGATGAAGGCAGTGTTGAAAAGGCGTTGAATCACAGATTCAATAAACCGAAATAATCTTTATATTTGTTCTATAAACACGGCGATTGATTTACACTTCTCGCAATTCACATTCCGCCGGATATGACAAATACAAAATGGCCAGCATTTCCGCACTCGGGCCTGTGGGAAAATGCCGCCAAAAATTATGCAAATATGTATCGAATTATACCAACAACCAATTCAATATCTCCCGATCAAACAAAACCTAATGTACACAACGGAGAAAGAATATCTACGTTGGATTTACATATCTTCACAGATATGTGTATTGTGATTAATACGTGCGTTGCAAAGAAATTAGTATGAAAAGGAATACTGCGACATGCCGCCATTTTTTTTATTGACTGTGATAATTAAATATTGTCACGATTAGTTTCGGTTTGGGTCACTGTTTATATTGGGACATGGCAATTTTTTTAGAAATGTTGTTTCGAATAGTTGCGTTGTGCGTGATATGATAATACCACGATATGAAACAAAGGCCTTAAAATAATACATTCATTGGTAACTACTGAACTAACGACTTAAGTACTCAAGTAGCTAAAAAATAAACAGTGACGAATACTCTGAAAATAATAAAGTCCTTATTATTAGATATTACATAATATTACTCATATGATAACACACTTAATCTAATAATCACACCTTTGCCTTATCAGTTAAATAATTATAAGATATAACACCAAATATTTTAGTTTAATATGGCATCAATTTATACGATTTTAACCTACCAAAATCTAAATCTGCTTGTAAAAATAAAAACAAAAAAAACTGTACTTTTGGTATAATATTTTTTTGGGAATTACCTACTAAATTCATTCACTACTACCACCACTCTACCTTATCCGCAACAATTGGTGCATAGGGCACTGCATTGGTACACCAATTGCAGTGAATCTTGATCATTAATTTGTTACATGAAGGCAAGATGATCAGTCTTACGCTTAAGCGCCAGTTCAAGGAATCACACATGAAATAATGTTATGTGAAAACTTAAATCCATCCAACATAAGAAAAATGAGTCCGATACTGATATTACTTCCATATTTGTAGGTAAATTTAAAATTCTACATATCGACGCGTCCTACGTATAATATCGTAACCCACAAAATGCAATTTTACAGGAGGAGCATTTGAAAATATTTTCGTTCATAAGCATTGGTTGTAGATACGACAAAACACGCCCCAAAAAAGCCATTATTATGGCAAAATATTTTTTTTGTTTTGGTAGAATTAAAGATATAGTTAAATACAGACGAAATCCATCAAAAACTCAAAATCGACGATTTGTGGGTTACGACATTATACGTAGGAGGCGTCGATATGCAGGGAAGAAGGGATGAACCTGGAAATTCTGAGCGAAGAAATGTGTCTTGCATTATGCAGTTAATATGCATGATATTAGGAATGAGTTTTGAAGTGATGCTGTCGATTATGAATATATCGCGTGTCAAGTGCGAGATTTATGGCAATTTACTCGATCCTCGAGGTTTGGAGAGTGAGAAGCGGAAAGCAGAAGGTTCGCGTCCCGGATTGGCAGGTTCGGTCGCAACAAAGTTGCAGCAAATCGGCGGAACGTTTAATTGCGAGGCTGCGGTTCGCGGTCCGGCCGCGGGTTTTTATTGTTGAGATGCAATTACAATTGTATGGGGAATGTCTATTGCATTATTTTTATCGCCCGGCTTAGGTGTCGGCAGTCGGATGCATACGTCAAGGCATAACAGGTCGGGTGACCATCAGAAGTACGGCCACTAAAAGGTTAAATCATTATTTTTAGTAATTTACAGGAAAAATAGAAAAGGTGCATGAAGCGATTCACAAAGAGATTACTTAAATCGGTTAATAATGGTGGTTAAAATACTAAAATTACATATTTATGTGTCCTGCGGGATCCAGATGGCAGCTCGAAGCCCAGGACAGAGAGCAGTGGACCAACATGAGGGAGGCCTATGTCCAGCAGTGGATGAACAATGGCTGATAAAGAAGAAGACGAGATTTGTGTTTTATTAAATTCACTTCATAGCGCACCGCGACAAATAAAAAAGCAAAAACATATTGGTTTATTTATAGTTATTGACGGACACGTCCATTTTAACACATAAAAATAAGCATATAACAAAAGAGCAGTAAATAAAGCGACAGAAATCAGTAAAGCTAATAGACAATAAAAATAACATATTATAAAGACAACTGTATTTAGATATATACACCAATGGTACATATCGGCGCGTGTGCATAAGATGTATGAATGTACGGGTGGTGGCCCAGTGGGTAGCGTCGCGGTCTCTGAGTCCAGAGATCGTCGGTTCGAATCCCCACTTCGACACGACTCCTATTTTCAAGCACAAGCCGCTTAGGCTTTATTGAAAATAGTATTTACAAATTGAAATATGTGCAAATATCATAAGATTGCATAGATTTCTTTTACATTAAAAAAAAAAAAAATAGGAAGCGAGGGAAGTGTGCCAGGACATAGTGGTATGGAGTTCTATCGTCTCTGTCTAACGCTTGTAGGAAATGGCGTGATGATTAATCAGTTAGTTTGTTAGTTACTTGGTAAGAATCCCTGTTTGTAAGTAATATTCACATTCTATTTTTCTGACCACAAATAATGTATTTATTTTGTTTTTTTTAGTTAAATTCTTCATAATACAATAACAAATTATAAAAATCTACTGCATTTGGTGTACTTGTAGGTACTATACAGTGCCCTATGCTCTATTGGGTGCGGATAAAAGAAAATATTTATTTATTTATTGGAAATCAACAGCCACGAACAAAAATAATATAAATGTACAACAAAAATAATATACGAGTAAATATATGAGCTGATAATGAGGCCAATTACAGATTTCACATTTTATACAACAATATATAATATTAGCAGTGCTAATTAATAAGTTATGATTAGGAATAAATATATTTACATTCAATAATTTATGAGAGATAATAATGAGATTCTTTTAAATCCATACACAATGTATGGTTGCTGCTCAAATAATATTGTTTTCATTTCTTAATACACAACGTTAGTACATCCAATCTGCATCAACAAGACAAATAAGCCTTATCGTAAATCAAAGAAAGCAGTTCCTTTTAATACCTACCAAGAAAACGTTTGGTGAGAAAAATAGTTAGCGACTAACAAACGGATGTTACTAATGATGACATTAGAAACACGCACACAGAGATAACAATGATGGTGTAGCAAAGCTCAAGTCAATAATTCAGTATTAAGAGGGGTGGCTGTCACGTGATCCTCGCCCGTATATGATATAGTATGATCATTTTATTACATGAAGGCAGGATGATCAGTCTTACGCTTCAGTAGCAGTCCAAGGTATCACACATGAAATATTAATATGAAAATAAGGACTACGAGAAAATCGCGGTCACGTGGCAGTTTGTCTTCTTAACGCGTAAGAAAATAGAAATAAAACAGCGTAAAAATATTATTTTTGGAATGAAAAAAAATATATTAATTACATTTATTTGTACGCAATCCTGGTGAAGGAGTGGTGTCTCCGAACTCCGAAACCGATAGACGAAAAAATAAATAAAAACAAAGTGACCAAATTGTGGAAATTGGGCGATAAAGTAAATATTTAACAAATCAAGGGAAAAATAGAGAAAAATCTCAATGACAATGTGCATTTATATATGAAAGGCTTTCGATATATTATGAAAAGCTTTTATTTTCGACTGGTCCTCGATATAAAGTTGGTTGGTTGATCGTAGTTGACTGAGAGGCGTGAGTCGTCATAATTGCGATAGGCATTCGTTAAAATTTCGGGATATGTATTCGATCGTTTAGATCAGTGGATAGAGAAGATGACCGGTAATCATAAGGACCCAGGTTCAAATCCTGGATCGAACGGTAATTTTTCAAGTGATTTGATCAATGCACATAGTAATTGTGATTTATTTCTGTCTTCCTTTTGATTTGTTGAATAAAACCGTAAAAATGTTACGCATTTTAAATCATCGCTTCATTCGTAGATGAACAAAGTAAAAGTTAATATTTGATAAAGTTAAAATTGATTTAAAACACTACTCTGCGTTGCAATTTTATTTATTTTATTTTACATTGTGTTAGTTTAATGGCTGTAAGCTGTGACTTAAAGGGAATCAAGTGGAATTTCTATCATTAAATGACCGGTACAAGATATGTGAGGTCTGAAGACAATGGACGCGGAGAAAATGTCGATATCCGACCATTAATTTCATATTTCACATTAAATAAAGCGAACATTTGTCGGTTAGGCCGATACGCCATTACCGGATCTTTTATTTTTATTCCCACGAAACCGCAAGTTGTATCAACATAACATGAATATTTCAAAATATACTCGTATTTCTGTTCGTTGAGTCTCGGCAACACAAAGTTGAAATTCTACTGTCACACATTATTATGGAATTTACATGATTAAAAAAAAAAAAATTGAATAATAATTATATACACACGAACAATACAAGATGTAAGTACTACCTATAAAAATATACTTCCTGACTTGTTATTTTCCACTATTTGAAATTATACTCTTAACTGAAATCGCCATTTAATTTCAGTTTTTCGTTTCATTTATATTTAGTATGTTTGCCTGATTTGTTCAATTTCCATGAATCACATTAAAATAATGGGTCTTCATACATAAATCCGTCTGAATTCAGAATAAAATAAGATTGTAATAATTACTCAGGAGCCTGTTAATGATAGTGAATGAATTTCGAATTATAGTGGGTCAATTGTATTTTGTAGTCGATTTGATTATACTAATAAAAATAGCCTTTCCAGAGTAACTAAATCCCAATATTTATTTTTTTTGTAAAAAAGAAAATTCGTTATTACATAGAGCTAAAAAACCAACTTAACAATACATTATAACCTTGAGGTGATTTCTCACGAAAACGGCGCTTTATAAGTCATCCTATTATTATTATGCTGTCCGCCTCGAGCATAGTAGCGCATTTGGCTACCGTGTATTAGGTTGCGGATTCGATTCCCGTAGGGAGTCAGCATGAAATATTTACTTACATGTGATTTTCATATTAATATTTCCTGTGCGACACCTTTGCTGGTTCTGATCATCTTACCTTCTTGTAATAAAATGATCAAGATACACTGCACTTTGTGTACCAATGCAGTGCCCGATGCACCAATGGGTGCGGATAAGGAAAGTATTATTATTTATTATTATTATAACAAATTAAGGTAAATATTACGCATTTCGAATGTTGCTAGAAATAACATCAACGCTGCATACATCTACTGCTATTACCAGTCCTCTTCGATGAGGTAACAACATAAAGCACTTAAAACGACATAAATTTGAGTTGCGACCATAAACGTTTAAAAAAACTTCATGTTCAAATACCGACAATGTTTGTCTGTAATCAAATTCACATTCAGATACAAAGAGTAGTTATCAGATTGGTAGATTTATTGCTGTATTCCGTAGTATTATTTTGATGCTATGTAATAAAATGGTCGATTATTCGCTTCCATGATTAATTATTTACGCGTAAGTTTACATTGAATTATGTAGTCAAACATGGGAGATCGTAAAAGGTACAAAAACTTTACAACACGGTAGTATTTCCACATACTCAGGTAGGTATCTAACAAAAATTACATTAAGTCCGAGGCTACCTACCATCGGCAACATGTCGCCCTACGTAATAATAATAATAACAAAATTAGAACAACTTATTAAGCGCCATTTTCGTGAGAAATCCCCTCAAGATTGACTCACAATTGAGTATCCAGATGTGTGTAGTTATATACCCAAGAACGACTTTGGAAACTGTTCTTAAACAATAGTTGGAATCAAGTGTTTGGGTAGGAAATTTTGAAAAATTGGGTTTCGCTCTAAATTCTACTATGCGCACTTTACACGGGTCCAATACCTGTACAATTTCTTGTTCAGAAAACTGTAAAGTCAGTCAAAAGATACGCTAAATATGTTATTATCGTATGTTTGCACACAGGAAATTGTTAATATAGTTAATAGTGTAAATATGATATTCGTTTTTAATGTTTTTAAAAGCATTCGATTTATCAATATCTATTAAAAACATTAACTGTCAGGTCGGCCAATCGTCGCGCCGACCGTTATTCAATATTCCATACAGTTTTCGCTTTGTACGGGACACGGGACAGACAAACCGCACAAGAAACTGTAAAGTTCATTTTTTTAGTGCTTTAACACAAACATGGTTCCCTGCAAGACATCAGACAAGGTAAACGAGTTACCAGTGAGATATTTGAATCATGTGTAGTCGTTCACTAGATACCGAAGCTGTTATCGAGATTCAATCGACATTACCTAATTCTTTTAGCGTATGTATGTACACGTACGCCCCACCACAAACAACCCGATGCTTTATTTGACAAATCGGGGGCCGTTTAATTGGACAGTGTGGTACTATGTTCCGAGTGATTCATGAGTAGGTACTTCATCATATGTTGAAAAGTTATTTACGGATAAAAATCTAATGACAAAAATATTAGCGTGGAATTGTCACGCCGATATCACGATCTTGAGGATGCATTATTTTCGACAGTCGAAAGTCTTATACTGGACAGATGTCGTTTTATGCACCGAGAATTTTGTGTTTCGGTCGTACGAGTTATTTAATAATATACAGTAATTAACATTTATTAATACCTTGTGAGGGGGGGCGTGTGAAAGCCCTCTAAGGTTAAATAAAAAATACAAAAATGTATAGTTATTAGAATAGAACTTATTATAAGATAAATTTGATTTAAAAGACGATTTGTTTTATAGAAAAAACATAAATTAAAATAATAGGCGTAAATGGTAAGTAAATGGTATTTAATGGTCTAATACATTGGCTATCTACTATGAGGTGGGATGGTACACTGGACTGCGTTAGGAGGTTTTGGGTTCGATTCCCGGAGAGAACCGTTTAATCATAGGTGATTTTTCTTAGGATTGACTGCTTGTTTTTTTTATTTTTTATTATAGTATATTTATGTAGTAAGCTATTAATTTTTACATAGACTAATTATTTACCATTAGACTTAATCTATTTTTTCCCTAACTATTCTTATCTACATATAAATTTCTCTCACCATATTATTTGGCACTTAGCATATTGTTGGTGATTATTGTTTCCATCTGCCATTGGGGCCTTCAGGGCCAGTATAGAGTGGTGGTTAAAGAATAAATTAAGCATGGTTCATATATCTATAATCCTCTAACTTTTCACGGATAAAATTACGACTCTGGGGTCCGAGCGACTTCAGGATTATCGGCCCCAGTGGTATAGAATTTATGGACAGACTTAATATTATATAAGAATTATGAATTGCAGTTAGAACTGTACGGAAGGGAGATGATGTTGATACCAATGTTGGAGACAGTGATCTTCTCTATAGTAATGTGTTGTCTCCGATCACGGGTTGCACAATAATACGCCATTACTGGAAATCCATTAGGTGATATCTCCATATTTTTATAATCGTACAACGTTGATCATGCTCCGAGTAGCGTGTGGGTCACGATAATCGAGTAGCATTAAGAGTCTAATTTAAAGCTGACCATTTTAGAAATTTAAATTCTCAATTGGAGTTTTATGAAATTAAGATAATGCGGAAATCTAGGCGTTTTCCCGTTAGGTACGGAATTTTCCCATCCAAACGATAGATTATATGACCATGTGAATGCCCAAAATCGATCAATTGATTCGTTTTTAAACTCATAATCAGCCTTTGTCATTGATACTCGCTTATCAATTTAAAATTCTGCAGCCGCGTGATGCCCGCAGCGGAAAAAATTTCCAGTAGAACTCAAGTGTACACTTATTGGGAAAAAAACATCCAGAAAGCTTACTTTATCTACAAGCGTGAATTATTTCGTCTGTGTAAGTTCAATACCGCGTATGAGCCATTGATTAAAAGTAGCAGAAAGACAAAAAACCATAGAATTTAGTTAACAAAAAATATTTTTACAAATTTCGAAAACCTTCTCTTTTGTATTTTCTTTTTTGCAACGAATATGCATTTTTGACTTAAGTATACTTTAATTCGAATAAAAATTAAATGCATATGAGATTATTGATCCTTTTTTAAAATGAAAACTTTTTATTTGCGGTATTGACTTTGACCGATTGCATGACACCTATTGAACAATTTCAAAATATTTTAATCTACCATCGATGCGGCTTATTCCGTTCCACGGAAAACGTCAAATTTTTCATGTGATTTTTGACGAAATTTATGAAAAATGGAAAATGAGTTAATACGTTGGGCTATCATGCAACAGGTTCGATTTCCCCACCAGGTCATCATGAAAATATTTATTTTAAACTATCAACATCCACTGCACTTGGTGTACCAACGCAGTGTCTTATGCACCATTTTAAATAATGAGAAAAATGAGAAAGTTTTTCGAAGATATTCTTATCGTTTAGCTAAATATTTTCATACTTAATATTAGGAACACACTGTACGCTGTTGGTACCTGTTTAGGTTATGTTTTATTGAATATCAAGGGACATGAAAATCATACAACTTCAGTGGGGTGCATATCAGTCCGTAAATCATTACTGCTTTATAATACTGATATTTAATATTATGTTTTATATTTTGAATTGTCACGATACGATGTTGTTTGTTTACCCATCAGAAAAGGGTGAAAGATTAAAATAGGGGTTTTTACAGCGAAAAGAGAAAGAAACATCATCAAAGGTATTAAAATAGGGGTTATTACAGCGAAAAGAGAAAGAAACATCATCAAAGGTAAAACATCCATATTCCCTTCCAAATTTCTCGTATCTGTTGAGATGTCAATTATAAAAGATGAGTGATTTATTGGTTGCTTGATAGGTACAAGTTAATTTTACGCAAATGTATAGTTTCGTGTTTGAAAAATAAAAAATAATGTTTTATAAAAAACATTTTGAGTGTGTCCAAATACTTGTAGACAAAAACTGGATTTCACCCTCACATCAAGCGGCCACTTAACCCAGCCAATGACAGGTCAATAGCCCTGTAAACGCCTAGATATCCATATTCCCTTCCAGTTTCTCGTCTCTGTTGAGATGTCAAATTGTAATAATGTTTTACTTTCATACTAAATTTCTTATACATCACATACTGGAAATTACTGAATTTTCTTTTTTTACATAATATATCGTAGTCAAATACGTATTATTGATTATGGTAAAAAAAAACCTAACGAAACCACGTTTTATGTGGAATCCCACATTCCCGGGATTTTAACCAAAAATATTACTTTTTGCATTTCGCGAATTTCGAAAGATGATTCAGAATGTTTACGTAAATCTTATTTGAGTTATGAAAAAACCGCATGATTAAAACCTGTTTTAGAGAATTATGTTTTAAAATATCTCAACGGATCGTCAACTCGCTTCAAAACAGTTCTATGTACATTTTAACGTGTTCAAAGATACACTGTTCAAATTTTACATTTGTTAAACAAAAAATGATTGGAATTTGGAATACCGTCATTTTAAAGTTGATTAATATACTATAGATCAGCGTTTCCCAACAACCTTTTTCAGTCGCGGACCCCTAGGAAATCAAGCACAATTTTCAAGGACCCCCTTAGTAAAAAAAAACAGCAATGAATTTTGGGACCATTTTACTTTATAATAGTACCTACTACAAATACAAAATTTAAAAAATAATAAAAATACGTTAATAATTAACGCACAACAGCAACACCAAACACGGTTAATAGGGTCTTATCTTAAAATTTATTCGCTAATTTAAAAATATCCTGACCAGAGATGTGACTGCGGACCCCCATACATATATTCGCGGACCCCCAGGAGTCCGCGAACCACAGGTTAGGAAACACTGCTATAGATCATACATATTATTTGATTTTTAAAAAATGCGTCAAAAATGTTAGAATCTTTAAATTATAGACGAAAAAAAAATCACTATTATTCATAATTAGTTACCTGTAAAAATACACATGAACCTTATATTATACATGTAATGTTTTCATTTCTTATGTTTACAAAACGTGATGTACTGACGCATGGAGAAAATAGATATGAAAAAATATTATACATTCATGATATAATTTATATTCCTAATGTAACTTTCCTACTACTACTACTACTCTCCCTTTATCCGCACCCAAATGGTGCATAGGGCATTGGTAAACCAAGTGCAGTGAATCTCGATCATTTGTTGAATTTTCCTAGGAATTATAAATAATTTATTTACTTAACTATTCTCTGTGAGTGTCTGTGTCAAATCAAAAGAATTATCGCTAACAGTGCGATGATTATAATAACTATTTAATATTCGACGGTTTTTCGTATTACCAAGAAACATGTTTAATAGTTGCTTTTCCAATAAATCAACGTTAGATTAGGTAAATATTAAATATCACAAATCGTATTGAAATAACCGCAAAGGATACGTAGCCATTTCCGAAAACTGTTAACCGCCATTATCCAATATTTGTACAAAAAACCAAACTAAATGTGTTCGGTAGGTAATTACTATCGGAACGAATCGAAAAGGAAAGATATCTTTTTTAACTATAATTTAACTCAAATTAAGACGAAAAAACAAAACTGTGTTCAATAGGCCGCCATAAGTTAGAATGCTTAATTTTTCATTGATTTTTTATTTTTTGCTAAGCTAATATCACGCTAAGTTTGAGTCAGAGCTGCGGGACGTGGACTTGACTTGGGAGGATTCACGGGAGCTGGCGGCCGATCGCTTGGCCTGGAGGCAATTTGTGGATTCCGTATGCTCCACATAGGGAGCGAATATGGTATGATGAGGATGATAGGCTTTAAAAAAACTAATTTTTTTATTGAACATTAAAAAAAAAAAAGCTTCCACTGATACTTTCTGCAAGTCAATATCTATGTAAATTTATAGCTAGTAAAACGAATACTTTAGAAGCCTTCCTCATTTCAGTACCTATCTATCAAACAATCAAATACTGTTTAATTAATTAATATCGTATGTCTTTCTGCTGGGCGCATTTTTCAAAGCTTTTGATCTACATTTATTGATCTCAAATACCTCAGATTGATCTTAGGAATCCGAACCCCGCGAGGAACCCATCGATTATTTATCCGCGTTCATAAGAATGAAATAAATTTAATCCCGTTCTCTGTATTAATATTGAGACATGTCGATAAAGAAGTTATCTACCGATCAGCGCATGAGCAACATTTATCATTTTATAATATACGGCACGAGTAACTATTACACAGATTGAGGAGATATAATTTCATGTCATAAATAGTTATCCGGTTATCGATGTTTCTATCGTTTTGTATCGAAAGAATGCTCTTATCTTAATTAAATATGTTTACTTAGTGATAAAATGTGCTTGTTTATCTTAATAATTTAAATATCCAAACGAATATTAAAAAAGGCTTATTCCTAATGTTTAATTTTGTTTAGTTCTTGTGTATTCAGATTTCAGACAAACGATTACTGGAGTGTTGAGATTCATGGGTCGGATTTTGAAAAAAAAACCACCCTGATTTACAGGAACAGTGGTTGGAACCTTATGAAAGGCTATTCTGTGTATGAACACATTTCTAAAATCAGTGCATGGGTCATAGGGTGAAGAGCTTTTTACACGGCATGCGGCATCTGCAGAAATCTTACTTCCTGGTTTTTAGAATTTGTATGTAAATGGATCCTATCTGCAGGAACAAGTGAAGCATCTCGTATCTACATATTTCTAGATCCAGTGCTCGATCACAGATCAGTACCGACTCGGTAATAAGCGACGTGATAACGATTTCTTACCCATGGATGTTTAACGTTTTCGCGATCACAATGGAACACGCGTTAAAAGTTATCGATCGGGATTATTAAACGAGCGCATACTAGTCGCGAGCCTTTTCCCGAAATATATCTTATTCGCACAAATCTTCATTCAATCTTTATTATAATTTAGCCGGTTTTCGGCAAGCCAAATATTGAGAAAAACAGTCGACATAATAAAAAATCCGACAAGCGCGATGATTTGACGTTGACGTATGGCCGTGATATAGCGTAGTTCGGATCCGCTCGGCTCAGATCGTCAATGTTCGGGTCAGCGATCGCGGTATTGAACGGTATGTCATTGTGATCGCTCAAATCGTTAGCGTTAGCACGTGAATAGCACGCTTTTAACTACGTCGAAAGTTATCTGTGCTTGAGCTACTGCAGGTGATAAAATCGCAAAAAACCTTGTGTGCAGAGCTTTGCGTTTTAGAGTCATGCATAAAAATTTACAAGCCGATATTTTCATAAATGGTATTGCTAAATTATTACCAAAGATTTTCTGTTCAGAAACTAATATCGCCTGCTTAGAGTATAAAGCTGAGATTTCTAACGAAGATAGCACGTTTACACCCCTAAGCAGATGCTATGTACCTTATCGGCGCACGTAATTCAACATTTTATATTATTTCTTATCGAAGGGCGTATAAAAACACTTGTCAATCCGTTAGTGCAAATTATTTTTGTTTTCACAACAAAATTAGCGAGTGTGAATAAAATTGTAATTCTATGATGTGATAAACGAGTGTTTGAAAGTCCACAGTTTAAACAAGGGATATAAGGGGCAACACACAAGGTGCGGCACCCCGCGGCGCCTTCTCACGACCTGCGACGGTTTTACGAGCCCGCGCCCCATAAAGCACCGCTTAATCCGCGCGCTGCGACTTACAAGGTGAGATTTCATACTGTTCTGCTCAGTTTCATGGTTTATTCTTTATTCCCCGCCAGGCTGTGACTTGGGACACAGAAAACTGGACCGATTTCAACGGAATAGTGTACATTACATAACACCACAAAGGGCAGTGTAAAAAACACGATACAGAAAATTGACACTAATTGAACAAAGTCGTCTAAAACTACTAGGAAAGCCATCCATCCGGAAAGTAGTACCTGTTATGTTAAATGTAAGGAAAAAAAACTTTTTAATGTCCCGTTTTTGCAGATCATCAGTAAAACCTCTTTTCTACACCTTGCCGTAATTATTACTCTGGCTTTTTATGTCTACTTTGTATTGTTTTAATCGGACAGTGTTATTCGCAAACTATAAGAGGCTAGAAATCGAACAATCCATGAGCTTGGTAGCTGCAAAACGTGTTGCAATCTAACTTCTATTGTACAGTCTTCTTGAAGCAACTTTTTTTGCAAAAATGACACTTCATAAATTATCGTGAACTAAAATAATAAACATTTTCAACATTAATAAATAAACCTTAATTAATGTACCTATTCAATCAATGTTACTATCAAAGTCTTGCTCTTATTTCGATACGAATGGAAGATATTACCTTCGGTTCTTATAAATGGTCAAAATGGTTTTCAATTCACGATATCATACGATATAGTTGATCTTCGAATCTGAATCCTTGACGAATAAATAAAATATTGTATCAACAAACCCTTTGAGGCCCGTCATGGCATGGCCCATAACCTGTTCGGCCTGCGTAAATATTACATACTATAGGGATGTTCTAGGGAGTTCCGTAACCGTAACGGAAACTATCGACTATTCGAAATTTTAAATAATATATATATTGTGTTTTTAACCTAATTCGAATCTTACAGAAGTCGTATTTTACTAAGGCAGCGTCAGAAATTCAGGTGTTTTCAAACTGATATTCCGGATTAATTGACAGCCTCGAAGCTTTAAAAAAAAATCACTTAGAGCTACTTCAAGTTATTTAACTTATTACAAAGAGAAAAAAAGGAATCAAAGAAATGAATAAGTCATTCAATATTTCTAAAATCACAAACAAAAAAAAAAAATCTAGGCATGCGTAGTCAAAACAATATCAGAAAGTACCTATTCGATTATCCTAGATCAGAAACAAGCGAAAAGTTAAGGCAAGAGGGCTACAGCATCGATCAAGTCAAAAGAAAATCACGATGCCGCTACCCTTACGATCCCTCAGTGTCTTCGTATCGAAATACATTTTTTTTCTTTATGAAAATACATAAACTTAGTGTGCCAGGACGTTGTGTGGCGTTCTATGCTCTCTGTCAACCCTTTCGAAGAAATGGCGTGATGGTTAGTTAGTTGGAAACTATCGGATAGCTGCATTACTTTTACCATGGTCAAGATTCTTAAAATATTTATAGTAAGTCCGAAATTATATTCGAAATTTATTTTCCTAACCTCCCTAGTATACAAGGTCCGCACAGGTTGGTCGTTTGTCGCCTGTCGTCTCTTCCCAACTGAGCGATGTTTACTGACCGTTCTGTCAATATCACGAAGTTTGTTGTCCTCTTTTAACTGCAGGGTGGAGACCGAAACCTTTGGGAACATCATTATTTTTATTACTTTTGCTTTTGAAGGACTATCGTAAAAACCTATCGGTCATGACAATAATATTGTATTAAGTTAAATTTCTTTTTAACAAATTGTAAATTATCAAGATTTGCTGCACGTGGTCTACAAGTGCAGTGCCTTATGCACCATTACGTTGAGAATAAGGGAAAATATTAACTAACTAACCATCACGCCATTTTCCCGAAGGGGTAGGCAGAGAGGATAGAACGCCACACCACTCTGTCCTGGCACACTTCTCTTGCTTCCTCCACATTCATACATCTTCTCATGCACGCACGTCGATTATTCCGACTTCTTACATGCCCACTTTCAAGCACTTGTTTTACTTGATCATGCCATGTCTTTCTCGGCCTTCCTCGATTTCTACATCCAGGCACAGTCGCATCATATATTTTTTTACCAGGGAAAATATTTGGGGAAAATATAAGGGAAGCAATATATTATACAATTCTAACATCGATAATTTCTCAGATATGTGATATTTTAAAACAAAAAAAAACAGTACGAATGGTGTAATGGTAGACGCGTAAAGTTTCGTGTTTGATTGTAGACAGTAGATCGTTATATCGTATAATTTTTACATAATTTTATTCATTTTTCATTTACATATCGTTTGAGATTCAGTAAAAGAGCAAATATTCTCAAAAAATTCCTACTTCTAGTATCTATTTAAGTTTTAGGTTCGCCTACAAATTGTTATTTACAACTACATATTTTTATGAAAATCGGTATAATTGGTAATAAAATATTTTGGTTATTTATTTAGGGTGGCTACTATTTGTGCTGTACCTACCTGCTGCAATTCAATATTAAATATATAAAAATGCATTTCAAGAAAGCTCTGGACAGTCCAACAAGAAATCAGTGAACAGCGAATAATTCCAATAAGTATTTATAATAAGAATTCTTTCTATATCTACTGACAGATTGTCAGGTATCCATTTTATTTCTTTATTAAGACATACATATTTATGTATACAATACGTGGGTTTGTACGCCTCGTAGCATGGTGGTAGCGCATTTGGCTACCGTGCATGAGGTCGCGGGTTCGATTCCTCGTAGGGGGCAACATGAAATATTTACATGTGATTTTTATATTAATATTTCATGCGCGATACCTTGGACTGGTACTGAAGCGTAAGATAGATCATCCTACCTTCATGTAATAAAATTTAGTAGTAGTAGTATACATGGGAACTTAAGACCTTAAGACCGATATGTTCTCAAAATCCTTTGATTAATTTTGATAATGGTATTTTCTACTCAGAAATTGAGTTTTTACTCACTTTAAATTTCCCGAGCCGTTAAATTCAATATTTGAAGCGCCCTTAAGGTATATTTATGGCGCTATATAATTTATCCATAATAATAATAATAACAATAATAAATTGCCAATTTCTTTATTTTGTCTAGTTAAAGAATGGCATGTAAAAAGTCAGAACAATCGACGTGCGTGCATGAGAAGATGTATGAATGTGGAGGAAGCAAGAGAAGTGTGCCAGGACAGAGTGGTGTGGCGTTCTATCCTCTCTGCCTACACCTTCGGGGAAATGGCGTGATGGTTAGTTAGTTAGTTAGTTAAAATAATAGTTTACAGTTTTATATCATTTTTCTTTGGTCACTAGATAAAATTTTGTGTAAAAAATAAATTTTTTTTTTTTATGCAAGTTACTAATTTGTTGTAAGTTCGTTTGTGTTACGCAATTAGTTTGTTTACGATTAATGTAATCAGTACCTACACCCTTTATTTTTCCGATTAACATTTTATTTTTGTTGAAGATAAAAGCATGCAAAGATAAAAACTCATGCATGTATCAAAAACGTCGTAAAAACGTTAATAAGGTAAATCCTGACGAATTGTTGACTTATTAAATATTGATTTTCCCATCAAATAATAATGAAACGTGCAATCAAGCCAAAAGTCCCTTGCCATGTTAAGAAGAAAAAAACATCTACATAGGTAGGTATAAGTAGTTAATTCTCAGTGCGATGACAAATTTTAGTTAGTAATGTTAATGATTTTGAATATAGAATGGAATATTGGAATAACGAACTACGAATTTAAATTTAAACTTCCAAGAACAATATTTAACTTCATATTTTCCCTATCTGCGGATAGTTTTTTCATTGATGCCTGCACTAGTACAAATTTCAACGATATTCCTAAAATTAATATACCTATGAATTAAAGTCAAGGAGATTAACCGATTCTCACACTTCAGATACTACGGAGTTACGAGGCATTCACAAATGTAGGTATTTAGAAAGTTATTTATATAAGTTTTCACAAAAACAACTTGGTGGTTAGTTTTAGTTAGTTAGTTAAAAGACATTTTATGTTTACTAAATAGTATTTTTTTTTATTGACAGAGGAGATTTAAGGTGAAAATTGTCTTAAAACTGTATAAATTTTATATCTACTCTACATCTAGACATACAATATTCTCTACAAAACTTTTTATTCCTGAAAAGATATAATTGCGTTTTATTTATAAGTCGTATATGAACAACCCCTTTAAAGGAAAAATCACTCGCAAACGAAAGTACAAGTAATTACAGAAATTACAGGTACAGACATTTAAAAACGCTCTATGAAATAAAAATATGTGATTTTTATATTAATATTTCATGTCAAGCGTAAGACTGATCATTCTACCATCTTGTAATAAAATGATCAAGATACACTGCACTTGGTGTACCAAATGCAGTGCCCTATGCACCATGGGTGCGGATCAGGGAAGCAGTTGTAGTAGTAATAAAATAAAAAAATTAAAATTAAAATGAGATCTAATTATTATATTTTAGTGTATAAAATAATTACGACAATACAAGGCCAAATTTTTTCAAATTTATATTTTTTTTAAATAAATAATTGAGTATTATCGGGTATCAAATAAAGTTTGATGCATCAGATCTTCATTTTTATTGTTTAACCTCGAGAGTGGCCCGAGTGGGTAAACGGTGGACCCACAGACTTTTTGTGTCGAATCCACGAAATAATATTTGTCCAGGGCCAATATTGGTAGAGCCACACACGCTGCCCGTGATAGGGTTAAATCGGGGATCTCACCATCAAATGAACCTGTTTATAACAGGCTTTCTTAATTTTGTGAGACTTTTCGTGAAATATC
>JAGVSP010002261.1:0-43556 GCA_022494985.1 Micrasema minimum | reverse complement strand
GAAATGGAAATTTTCAAACCATTTAATTCGTCCATTTGGTAGACTTTTCAATTTCTTCCAACTCCCGCGAGTAATTCAAGTAATAATGATGGTGGGATGTTTATCACCGGATAAAAAATTCGCCATTTATCATTCGCAAACTTAGTCATTCGGAAATATTGGGCTCAGGTAATGGATGAATGTGATAAGTATTTTAAAATCTGATTACAGTTTCGAATTAGTTTCTGAAAGTTGTTTTGTAAATGTCAATCATTTTCGTGTAAAAAAATCACTTTGACAGTTTGAGCCACGGTTTGTTGGCATACAAAACAATTCAGAGTAGTCGTACATACAAATTCGAACCTTTTGAAAACTCGTAGGTACCATCAATAAATAATAAAACGCCCTTTTTTATTTAACTTACAACTTTATAATTATTTTTTTCTAAACTTTATATGGACGTATGTGGATTCACTACCCTCCCAACTGAGCCTGAACAACCCTTGAGACCTGAGAAGAAACTAATGCCCACTTTATGCAGGACCGAAAACTGTACAGTTTCTTGTTCACGATAAATATGTACATTTCTTTAATCGCGATCGTAAAATCCCTCCCACGTCAGGCCCGCATTCATCAGCTCCGCCGAATACATCCGTAGGACGGTCATCGACGGTTTGCCAGTACGGCGGTATCCTCTTTCTCTTTACTTATCGTCTCCTGCGTTTAAATATTCAGATTTCCCAACGCATACACCACACTCCGCACATATACTCGTACAACAACACAACATACACATGACATAACATAACCACTTATTGTTTGCTCACTTCACGTCTTTAGAAATTTGACTTGTACATTGTGTTGTCCACGTAATTGGTGTTATGTTGTATATGTTACCTCAAATTGAAAATTCTTAGTTCATTGTACCAAACACTGTGTGCACAACTTTAAAACATAAATAAATAAATAAGTTATAATGGTGTGTTTGCACACAGCAAATTGTTAATATAGCTAATAATGTAAATATGTCAATATCTACTTTTAAATTTAAAAAAACATTAACTGTCTGCCAAACGTCAATATTCCATATCCATCATCCATCATCAGTTTTCGCTTTATAAGGTCTGCGACGTGGTGGAGCGAATTGCTTGGTTGAAGTGGAAATGGGCCGGTCACATAGCCAGAATGACGGACGACAGATGGACGAAACGCATTCGGGTGTGGAAACCGAAAACCAGAGGCCTTAAGGGTTAGATGGGTGGACGACATCAGGAAGACAGTGGATGGGGGCGGCGCAGGATCGGGAGGAGTGGAGACGGCCTATGTCCAGCAGTGGACCTCAACGGGCTGAAAAAATGATACCTAAAGTACACTTAAGCACGCCATTATTATTATTTTAGCTTTTTGTCATCAGAAGCATGAAATTAAGATGTTTTAGAGGAAAAAATGTTTTTTTTATAAAGCATTTTTCGTTTTCATTTTTTATCATATTCATAGGTATCATTTGTTATCATTTTATCTAATAATTTGTAAATCACGACTTGCTCTGAGACATGCACATTTTGTTGCCCCCAGTTTAATTAATCCTTTTTTAACTGACAATAAAATGGCATTGTCGAATTTCCCAAATTTTTTATCTTTTAAAAATTAACACAAAGTTGGATACATAGTGTAAAGGTAGAATCATTCTTACTATTAAGACCATAACAATATCATAATCTACGTCATTTTTAATTTTATATATTATAATTATTTCCCTTCTTCTTCTTCGGTATAAAGATACCAATATCTTGTATTCTTTTTTTTTAACTATCTTGTTTACATTATCTGTTTTTTTTTCCATTTTTACATGACTTTATTTTTATCTTTTGCCACGTGCATACTGTTTGACTTTCACAGTATACCCACAAACAGGCTATGCCTTGGTGGGATTTTTTTTTTTATTTTAAATGTATAATATTAGGTCCTTACATATGAAATTGGCGTTTTGTATGGGAGGAACATAAAGTAGATTTTTTTTTTTAATATATAATATTACAAATTAGAAGAGCTTCAATTGGAATGTCTAAGACATCCACCGTACTCTCCGGACCTTGCCCCAACAGATTACAATTTTTTTCGAAATTTGGATAACTTCTTGCAAGGGAAAAAATTCAACTCCGATGGGGCAGTCCAAACCGACTTCAAAGATTTTATTGATTCCCGTCCGAATGGTTTTTTTAGTAAAGGGATGGATGAACTACCTATTAGATGGCAAAAGTGCATAGATAGCAATGGTACATACTTTACGTAAACAAAAATTTTTCTTTTGAAAATATTTTTTTTTTATATAAAAGAAAAAAAAAACTTCTTAGGTAAGATGCCAATGGATTGTTAAACTTGCTAGTTTCACCTGAACGTTTGATATTAATTTCTCATATTTACACCCAGAGTCCTTGGCAATGAGATAGAAATACGATTCCGCCCTAAATGGCGGAGATTCGGAATAATAGCAAGTTAGTTGTGCGCATTAGTTCGGCCATAAATCATCCCGGTCGTTAGAGTTTAATAGGCTAACTTCGACCGAGTAGCAGTCACTGTAATTCCTCCCCCGCCTTCTGTCCTGCTAGGCTACTTGGTCTCAGCCTCAACCCTCCTTAAGCGCACTTTATACGGGACAGAAAACTGTACAGTTCGCCGAGACGCCAGGACGCCGAGAACCAGATGCCTTGTAAAATAGGCAAGCATGGTTAAGGCTCTCGGGCGGCATACGTAGTATATGGCCTAGCCAGCCGAAACGCCTTCGCCGGTTGACAGTAGACACCAGGGTTTGGGTTGCCTCACCTCTGTGTTCCTTACAAAGTCAAACCAACACACACCTAATGTTGTTATAAGACACCTATTCTCTGCACTCAGAAGTCTGGTATTTTGGGCCTTGGTTAGGTGCCATGATTCGCAGCCATAGAGGAGAACAGGTGTGATGCAGGCGATTAGTCAACAGTGGATGACCATCAGGACGCCGAGAGCCTTGGTGTATCTACCAATTTAGTGCCTTATGGGAAAAGGGAAAGTATTTGCAGTAATTAACAATATGCAGTTTTCCGAATTTTGATGCCAGTGGGAATATTTAATATGTTGATGTGACCCAATGAATTTTATGCATTTTTAGTTGACTCTGCGAGTTTAAAAATCAGTATTGATCAAACATTACGGATCGGGAAATCCACAGCTAAATAAACGAACGTCGCACTTTTGGGGATGCAAATACAAAACGCACGAGGTGCAACGAAACGCAATTAAAATGCAAATTCTGTAGCTGAGTGTGACGGCAAATGTTCCGTTGGAATCAGATTTACAGCCGAAGCGATGGCTGTTATCAGCAGCTTCGTAATGTATAGACTCCAACTCCATGTATAGAAAATTGAAACAGCAGGGTGAATAGAGATAAAAACAGAAAATCAGTAATAAAGAAAAATTCTGTACAACATTTTGAATGTGTGCAAATACTCGTAGACAAATTACTGGATGCTGGGCTAATATAAAATAATGTTGATATCCCAACAGAGACAGAGAAACTCAGGTGTCTTGTAGTAAGTAATTAAATTCGGATGAATCTTACCTACACCAAAAAATTTGATTGTCAAATGCTTAGCAATTTTCTCAACACATGTCACGAGTGAGAAAAATCTCATTAAAGTGAAACGACGAGTGATAATTCATACTAATAGATGTTCCGAAATTTGTCATGCATGGTTATCAGATGATGGGCGGAATGGGGAATGTTGTAATAAATCAAGTGTTTTTAAGACGCCACTAACTCAGCCAATGACAGGTCATAAGCCCTGTAAACGCCTAGATAATCCACATTCGTTTTCAGAGTTTCTCTGTCTTAGTTGGGATATCAATCATATTTAATAATTCTTTAGTTGAACAGCGATTAGCAATTTATTTTTTTTTTTTTTTTTTTTATTATTATTACTATAGCCGCAGTTAGATGCATTTCTTCAATATTTAAAAAAAAAACGTAATTATTACCGAGTTGAGTATAAAAAAGAAAAAACATAATTACGTAAATCAAAAATACATGTTAAAAATAAACAGATATCTCATAAAGGCATAACCTGTCGGTGGGTATGCAAAGAATATCACTTGAGAATTTTTATATTAATGTTAAATTAATCCGTTGATTAATTGTTTTGAATATAACTTGTTTGTTATGTTCTAAATCTGCTTAAACTTCATACTTAATCATGTGACATGTTATCTTATTGAAATCATTAAAATTAAACCACCCTGTATTGTGTGAATACCTATATACTATATATTAGATGGATGTGACAATCGGCCATTTGTTCCTCATTTTTCTGACCGCTTTGTGAAAAATTTCACGCAAATTGAAAATCCAATTATTATTCCATAACGAGATTGATTCGAAAACTATATGATATACAAAGAAAATTAAACTATTTTTGTTGAATTTCAATGCTCTATTATTTTGACACTTTTTTTTATTGGGTTGAGATTTTTTTTTTAAATTCAGAAAAAGGCCAATTTTCTAGCTTACTGAAAATTCTAATAAAGCTCACGTCCCATTCGTCAGGACATTTGATATAACTTCCCTGGACGTCACTAAATCAGTTTAATTTTTTTTTTTAAAAACATCGGATATAATTCGAGTAAGTGCGAAATCTGAGCATATTTTGACTGGACTATAGGGACACGGAAAAAAGCAACACGGTACGGTACGGCACGTCCCGTTACGGATATGTGTGAACAGACCTTTATGCGACCACATTTTCTATTCGCCGCGAACTTGGTCCCATGCAATATACGTCAAAACACGTTTTTTTCTAGAAATAATTTCCCATTAATTCTTCCGCCTCGTGATGTAGTGATTAAAGGATTAGGCTACCACGCATCAAGTCACGGGCTCTATTCCCAACGGGGTCAATACAAAGTGTAACAAAACGATGTACAAGCGGGAAACCAGTGAATCTACGAGGTGGAGTCGATTTTGTAGAATAAATTGTATTGATTTGACCCACAGTTTTCGAAAAAATTGATTAGAAGTTGATTTTTTTTCCATAAATTTTTGCAAATTGTTATCAAATTAATACTATCCATAAAGAAAACAAAATCAAACACCGCATTTAATAAGAATTTGTGCAATTTTAGGTACCTACTAATGAATGTTTTTACTAGAAGGAAAAAAATATTTTTTTTAAATCATAAATTACACATTGAACTTCAAATATTATGATGTAGAATTACCAATTTTTGGGTTCTACTACGAGTTTTGTAACTCCATGTCAAAAATATTTGTTTAAATGTGGTTCATGATGATCAAGATACACAAATACAGGACCCTATGCACCACTGGGCGCGGACGAAGGAAAGTAGTTTGCGTTTGCACAAAATCAAGCGTAATTATCTCAAACGCGAAACTTTTAAATTGAAAATGTATTATTGAATATCTCCCAGTCGTTTAATTTGGTATTTCCCACCACCGCCATTTCTTTCCAGAAACAGTTTAATGTATTTTTGCCGATTTCCTTTATCTATAAAACTCCCCCCCCCCCACTCCACCCCTCACAGACGCGTGGGAGTTTCAATAAGGAAATTGACAATTTAAAGGTTAGCTTATATATTTTCATTCCGCCGATATTTGAGAGTTCGTTAGGCCTTAAATGAGATTCGCCGATTTTTCTCCTTAAAAAGACAGATGGAAAATTTCAAACGATTTTGTGAAAATTCTATTTGTTTTGAAATAATTTTTATTCAATGCCTAAATATCTTAACTTATTTATCCCCTATATTAGAATGGAGTTGTAAGTTATATGAAGTGCCGAGTCGGAACTCACTAATTTAGCAAAGCTTAGGTTTTTTACATGCAAACATTTATATTTGTGTGTACATTTTCAATGTTGTTGGCAAAACACCAATCAGGTACTTAGGGTCATAAAATGAATCCGACTCCTGAGAGGGGGAATGGGCGGAGTATGCGCGTCACAGGTCGTCACAGGGTATATATCTTAGGAATGAACAGGGTATAAAAATACATTTCATGTGTTATAAGGCACAAGTATAACAGTCCTCGAATTCTACATACCCACTGGCCATTTCCCGTTGAATGTCTTTATCACAAGTATAACAGTTCTCGAATTCTACATATACAGTTTTTCCTGTGCTTTATCAAACTAATACACATCACATTAAAGATGGGTTAATGTGATATTGAGCACATTCATAGCGTTTTTCTAATCGATAATTACTGTTTTAATACAAAAACTAAATAGAAAAAAACACTGTTATGTGAAATTCTATGGTATTTTATAGGGTTGGGTCGAATCCAGAATTTCCTCGAATCCGAATCTCGAATTCAAATCAAAATTTTACCTCGAATCTCGAATTCGAAACTCGAATCCTAATTTCTAATCCTAAATAAAACTAAAAGGAAATATCTATCGGCTACAGTGTTTTTTTTACAAAAAAATATTCTAAATTAAACATGAATTGAATAATAAGACGTACTTCAAATAGATCCATTTTAGTTACAAATTTTGAAAAGTTAGTCCTTAAATAAATGTGTGTCATGGGAAATTAAACCTTAAGCTAGTATAGAATGCTATTTTTCCATACTATAATTGCGTGTGTTGTGAACCTGTTTTATTCTTCGTCAAGTTGTGCACAATTCTGTCTTATATGAGCGCGCGCGAAGGGATATTTTGTCATTTTTCATATCAAACGAATTTTTGTTTAAAATTAGAAAAAAAAACGAAAAATTAAGATTCGATATTCGATTATTTTTTCGAATCTTCGAATAGTTCGAAAATCGTGATATTCGAGGATTCGAATCGCCCATCCCTAGTATTTTATCTTTCCTGAACATTTCAATCAATAGCTTATACACAGTATTACACTTACATAGACCATATCGCACTATGAATATCTATTACACAGTCTTAATTGGTCATAAAATGAAACTGAGAATACCACTTCATAACTCACATCGACCGTCACATATCTGTCCAAGAAACATGTTTCTATCTCCGTCCTATGTCGAGATATTTAATTATAAAAAATTCGAAATTCTATTCTAATTTTAAAGTTAGTTTTTTTCGATTGCCAAATTTTACTTTTTTGGAGTAGTGCAGTATAATAGAATATCAATGGGGCGATATGTCTCGTCTTTATTGAGATATTGTTTAATTAAATCTAATATTTGTGAAGATTTTGGCTATATTCAAAATAACAGCTATGATAAACATTATATTATAACTAAGTATTGTCATTTTAAGTTTCAGCGTCATAATTTTTGTTGATTGTCTCTACCAGTAGTTGTTAGTTCACCACAGAGTGCTACAACACCCAACAAAGCGTCAAAATTGTATAAAAAATTAACAACACGTGTTCAAAAATGTTCAGCATTTAAAATTAAATTTACAGTCGACATAACGAGGAATTTGACCATTTAGGAAGTACGCTATTTAACTAAAACTAACACCTAACGTTCAACAAAATAGCGCTTGATTAAAAAGCGTTACGATATTTAGAAATTTTTTCACCCTTTGATTTCCAAAAAAAGTCAAGTTTAAAATATTAAATACAGGGTGAAACAAAACTCGTAGTACAACCCGAAAACTGGTGATTCTACATCGTATTTGGAGACGTATTGTGTCATATGACTTTTTAATCTGAGCTTGAAAAAAAAAAGAATTTCTCACAATAGTTTTCATAAGTATGGGAGATTGAGTAAAATTGCTCAAATTCTTATTAAAAAACGCGTTTTTTATTTTGTTTTCTTTAGGGATAGTGTTAATTTTGACTAAGTACATGATATTTGATAACAATTTGCAAAAAAAAATCGAAAAAAAAATCGACTTTGTATTTAAATTTTCTCGAAAACTAAGGGTCAAATCAAAAAAATTTATTGTACAAAATCGACTCAAATATTATTAAGATTCACTGGTTTCCGGTTTGTACGTCGAGTTTTGTTACACCCTGTATACGTATAAACATACATATTTATTTTTAATACCAAAAACGCATTTTATTAAACAAAAATAACTTTTGAGTCAGGTAGTAAAAATGGAAAAAATCAATGTTTCAGTGCATTAGATAAAAATATTGCAATTGAGTCCTATAGTAACAAAGGTGGTAATGTAGGTCTGACAAATTTTCGATTGTAAACTTGGTAAGATTTCAGTTTTTTTTATCCCTTCACAGTCAAAGACGGCTATAAATGCTTTTGGATTTTTTATTTGTCCCGGTATATGGCCATCGAAATATGGTCTTCTGAAAGAAGTGGTAACTTTATTAGTGGATTTGTCGATTAATACTTTATTAGTATTAGAAGTGGTTAAATTATTTTAGTACAATATTTTTGCTGAGCGTTTTTATCATCTAGAAACGAGGCCACTAGCGCAGGAGTAGTGAGACCGCTTGAGCTAAACATAATTTAGGAAAAAAAACACAATTTGTTTATTTACACACAGACAAATTAACAAACAATAAAAATAATTGATTTATCGAAGGTACATTGAATACATAAAATGAAGAAAAAAACATTTAAAAAATTGGTACACTATTTGACTATTTTTTAAAATTTTAAATCAGTATCGCAATTCAAGATCTTTATTGTACGGGTATAGTGGAGTTATCGTTATTAACTGAAATTGATTTTCTTTTAAAATTGCCGTATTTTAATAAAGTTTTGCATTATTTAATAAGTTGACGAACCAATGATATATTGCAAGATATTACATTCGCAGAATCATATATTTATAGAAGTTACTCGATTGCAATTAAAATATATTTGCAGCCTCTGTAATGTGGAATGGTTAAGGGTGTTATTACACACGATCGATAGACGTCAATGCACACATCGTAAACCTTTGTAACCAAGGTCTGCCAACCTTTGTAACCAAGGTCTGCCAACCTTTGTAACCAAGGACTGTAATAATACAACCACAGAAAATCTGGTTGTTTGTGATCCCTTTGTTATTGGTCTCACAGTCTGAGGTGGTTTGATAAATGAAAGATGATAGCTGCAAGGTTAGATCTAAAAATACGTGACTGGTTTAAATTACTTACTAGAAATTGGAAATAAGACTTATCACAATTCCCTTTAGCTAGAAAATATATTCAGGCTACTAAACTAACATTCTATTTATTTAGGACCCGGATTGGTAGTTATCAATATTCTGCCTTTACAAAGTAATTACCTACAGTCATAGAATTTGGAGAGTTATTATTGACAATGTAAAAAAGCGTAATCATGCTTGGATCAGAGCTGTAAAGTCGGACATGAATTTGGAAGCTATAATCATTTCAGACCCGTCTAAATAATGTAAGGCTTGTATGTAAATGCTTTAAAAAATGTAAGATGGATCATACAGGTTCATAGCAACGGATTATTTTGTAAAATAATTATCTGTGGAAGAAATGGACGGTGTTTCAGAACGCTTAAACTTCAATATCAACGTAAATTGTATGATTGTCTTGGTTAAAAACTAAAAAATATAAGAAAATCGAAATGGTGCTAAACTGATTATTTCATAACACCGCCCAAATAAACAACTGTCAAAAATGTTCCTTCAATTATCTATGTAAAGTATTTTTTTAATGAAATTAACAATCTGAGTAGATTGATATTTCAGTTAAATTTAATGCAAAACTTTACCTAAACGGCGCCAAATAAATCAATCAATTTTGAAACATTTAGTTGCTGTAATTATTTTTAAAAAAATCCTTTCTCCCCATATCCAGTTGTCATTAGAAAAGTATAATTTCATTACAAAACACAAACTTTTGCTTCAGGTCTGAAAGAATTAAGGAATCAGTTAGAGAGACTCTCTTAGAAATAATGTAAAACTGAGTAACTGAATTCACTGAGTCAAAGCCTAAATTAAAGTTAGAAAATAAGTCAGCGATAGAGTTGAATATTGTTGGTCGACTTTACAGCCCTGTTTTTGCTACATAATAATATTTGTATAATAATAATAACCCTAATTTAAATATAATGCGCTTCATTATTTTACCATTTCCTCGTTTGTTTCGCCAAGTTATTATGCGTTTTAGACTTATCACAGTAATTGTTGGATTTTTACAAGACTTATTATAACAATTTACATCAGAAGAATCTCTTATACCCTGACATGTTCTGTATGAGGTAAGATGGGATTATCCAATCATTGGTAAAGAAAATAATATCTTCATAACCCGAGATGGCTGACGGAACCAATGCTATATTTATTTTCAATAACGTTTTCGGAGATAAAAAAACACGCTCGTTAGTTAGATACCGGCTCACCGTACGAATTTATGGTGAAAAAAGTCGGAATCGGGGTGCAAATAAATTAAAAATAGCGCATGAAAATTCGAGGTGTCAAAAAATAATTTGTATGGGAAAATTTCCCATAAATCACCAAAAAATCACCGGCTCGAAGCTCCATAATTATTAGGAAAAAGTCGATAAGATCGGCTCGTTACATGCGCTAGGTAATTGATTGATGCATCCGCCACCGAAATTTTGCATACGGCAAGTATAAAAGAGGTAAATATTTTTTGTAACCTTTCTGCCGCACTCGCCTCTGAGAGATCGCGAATACCTCAAACGCCGAAATGTAACCGCATCTCTCCCGCGTCTTGCCTCATTAAAATTTTTTAAATCGGACAACATCCTGCATCCCAACTTTTCGATCGAACCCGACCATCTTCACTCACGAAAAATAAAAGTGCAGCCGCCATCTTGGATACAAACAGGCGGATTTAGTAGCGAATCACCATTTCCCAGTACATTTCGAGCAAGACATATAAGGCATTCTTCTGTATTGATTTATTGTGCCTATGAGACCGCATAAAGCGAAATACTCTTTGAAAAAGAATTCCAAAGAGGTGGTATTCCATACTTGAAAAGTACTACCTTGGCTAATCTGTGCCCTGTGACAGCTAGTGACTTTTTTATGTCACACACTGCGTCATCACTAGGCATGTACGTCACACGTTACAAAGTATGAGTGGATGCTGGAGTCTTTAGACGGTGGAATTTGAAAATAATGTTTAGAAATTAACCCTAGGAAGTGTATAATTTTTTTAAATTGTATGGAAACGCCCCTTTTATTGAATTCTTTTTCAAAGAATACTATTTAGCATGTTCTGTTAAATTAAGACTTTTCAAAAGGGTAAAAGTAGTACAAGGTTTGTTGAAAATGGACTCATTACTAACCTACTCCATTTAATGAGTGTGCTGTATTTTTTTTGAGCTATTATACTAATAAGAACCTTCAAGTAAACTAGTTTTTTAAAAATCATATTATGAATCTTTTATTTTTCACAGCTCATCAATTTCAAATACCCTTGCTTGTAAAAACAAATTATATATATAAACAATGATTGTACCTACAAATTTGTATAAACTAGAACAATTTAAGATTTGTTAATAATGCTAGAGGAAGCGTGGTTGGCCCGGCCGTTCCATCCTTCATACAAACGTAGTTTCTATAGAGGAACATAGTTTATATGGATGATCCTCTTAATTAACTAGAATAAACGTTTGATAATTTATTTATTCAAAGAGATGAATAAGTTATTTTAAAAAATAAGATGGTACAAACACGCTTCTGGTCGATATCTAGAATGTGTGAAAGAACCATCGCTCTAATGTTAAATTCCAGGGAGAAAATCGAGGAACACGTTTGTATGGGAAGCGGCCGCGAGTGGTTAATAATTTAGAAACCATTCCATCACATCCTAACACTCATTTCAATACATGGTGTAACAAAACTCGATGTACAAGCGGGAAACCAGTGAATCTACGTCATATTTGGAGTCAATTTTGTAGATTTTTTTATTTATTTGACCCATAGTTTTCAAAGAAAATTAGACTGAGATTTTGTTTGTGATAATTGTTTACAAATTGTTATCAAATATTATTATTTAGTCCAATTTATAGTATCCATAAATAAAACATAATAAAAACCGCACTTTAATAAATCGACGGTCCCAACACTGTCGAATCTGAAAAAGGGCAATATTCGTTTTATTATTTTTAACTGTCCAATTTACATAATATTTTCAGGTGGTTAAAAAAAAATTATGTTCAATTCAAAAAAACCTCAAAGTTTAAGAGGAAAAAAATTTTTTTTTCAAGCTTAGATTAAAAAATCTTATCGTCTGTGTAAGTTCAATACCGCGGAAGAACCATTTTGTTAAAATGTTCAGGGGAGTCAAAAAACCCTCCAATTTCGTAAAAAAAAGAGGTAAACATGAAATTTGTATCGGGATATACGCGGTATTACTGTGAAGATGGTTTATTCGCGGTATTGACATTAACCGAGTGCTAGCAGTCTATTGGTCAATTTTAAAATTTGAATTAACCAATCGATGCGGCTTGTTTCGTTCGACGAAAATCCCCAAAAATGTGTATTTTGAACTTATTGGCTCGACGCGGTATTGAACTTACATAGACGATATTACGCATTGGACTCCCAAATATGATGTAGATTCACAAGTTTTCGTATTGAACTAGAACCCTGTCCAGAATATCTCCACTCTAGAAGTCCACATTGTTGAGGTTGGATCCCGAGTGCGTGGGCAGGTCCTCCCGCACGAGCAGCGTCCCGATGGGCGTGACGGCCGTGTCCTGCTGCCGCAGCTTGCCCATGTCGCAGCGCAGCTTGTCCAGGATGGCGTAGTTGGGCTGGTTCACGGCCGCCTTGGACTGCAGCAGCGTGATCTCCTGCTCCTCCAGCTTCTTCTCCTTGTAGCTCTTCACCGAGCGGGTGCCGTACAGCCGGAGCAGCGAGCCCCACGAGTTTATGTTCGGGTGCAGCGCCTGGAATACAGACAAAACTGATTACCATAAATATTGTAACAAGACCCAGAAAAAGGTAGAATGGGCTTATAAATCTAATCGGTGCAATCCATCACTAAACAATCAATGTAAGTCATTTGTAAATCGAATATTTAACTTTTGACAATACAATCATTATATTTTCGATTATTCCGCATTGTCCTAAAATTGAACTTTTAAATGAATCGACTTTATTTTTGAAGAAGTTTATTAATCAATTTAACACGAGGCAACACGTGTCTGTTTTTTATTTTTGCTCAACATTTTGTAGTTTATAAACATACCCAGACGTTTAAAGCAGAGTTTATATTACGAAATCGCTGTCGTAAAAACTGTCTTTATACAATAAAAAATATTACAAAAAATACATAATTTACTTTACAAAAGAAACGTTAACGCAATAACAGAAAAAACACACTTTTCAATACATACACTGCATCGGGTATCACACTCAATGTCTGCCTAGGATAGAAGGGAGGTAAAAACAGTAATAAAATTTGTAAGGAATAAATGAGAAATTCTGTTTCGCGACAAACAAAGAGTTTCGGCTTCCAAATAGGTTTTTCAAACATCAGATTTTTTCCTTTTTTAGGGAAAAATCAAATTGAATAATGTCGTTGCATAAGTAGGAGTGAGTGCTTCGATATTGATAAATTTCAGATTGTATCTCTGTGTTAATCATATCGATTTATAAAAAAATTGTACCGATGATCTTGCGATTTTTGGTTTATTTTTGCCTGTCAATTTACGGAACATTATAGTTAACCATCCCTTTAAAAAGTAAAATAAACGCTTGGAAAAAGGAGATAAGTTGAAGTAGTTGTTTCCAAAGGAATAAGCAAGATTTCAATGTGCCTTGAAACTGTTTCTCTCTGCATATAAAAGCTGTGACGACGGACTTATTCCTATCATACACCGTTACAGTATGTAAATGAGTACTCTGTTATAAATAAATCCACCTACCGACTCATTTTTACGCCAATCGTGTGACAAAATAGCGGGATATTTTCAATTCACTAAAGCATTTTTACAAGTATAAAAGGAAGCCACTTGAATGTTCTAACTGTATGGAGTAATATGCAAAATTCGAAAATGTTTCTATCTTAAAAATATTTACAGTACATTGCCAATTCTACTTAATAAATAAATATGTGTTGCCATGTGCTTGCCTACGGTCACTATGTCTCTGTACAGTTACCTGTAGGATGGCTTGCGAGGCCTGCTGCTTCCCGTCCCTCTTGTTCTTGCAGACCACGGTGGCCGTGTGCTTGCCGACGGTCATCGTGAACTGGTTCTTCCTGTGCTGGAGGGTGCTGATCTCGTACTTGATCTCGCGGTCTCCTATACCGAAGTTGCGAGCTAAACAAGTCTGCAGAACGTTGTGGGGAGAGGGTTCCATTGTCTTGGCACAGAAATCTGCCACACGGGGATCTTCTATCGTAATGTCGTCGAAGAACTGGAAAAAGAAACATATTATACAATTAAAACTCTGTCCTGTATTCAATAGTATGCCACAGTCGTATATTAAATCGAATATTTTCCACGCATAGTTAGAAATAAAATTTACATATAGAAAATGTTCCGGACAGACTCATTCTCGATTATCATTTTTATCCTAAGAACAGTTTTGTCTGAATAGTTATGTTAGCAATTTTGCTGTGTTGCGAATATACGTCACAGGGATGACAATTTAACAAAGCCAAGGAGCAAGGCTCTAAAGAACATTTCGAGAAAGATCTACCGTGACACCCTGAATTCGTCGCTACCGGGTAAAAAATACCACAGAGGTAATAAAAACACGTGTATCTTTTTTCTGCGCAATTCGGCAACTCGCCGCTTTGGGTACCTTTCGGCATTAAAATTAGAGAGTCCCTCCCGCGCGGCGGTCAGTTACCGCCACGCGCTCGGCCGCATCGGACGTGTAAAATAGGTGTGGGTGAAAAATACCCGGTAGCGACCGGTACCACTAGAATTTTAAGTATAAAAGGACAATTTATTTTTGACAGTTTATAAGTTTATTCCATCTATTTTGATAGTCTTATCTCATTTTGCATACTTCTTAAGAAAAAAATTTGATTATTGTTATTTTTTTAAGATTATTTAGAAAATAGTTGAAAATTTGGATCTCTTTAATATGTGTGCCTTAAATATAGGTAAATACATTATTTATCATAAAAGTGGCCTTTTATTTGTAGCTTATTGTTCAAATAAACAAAATAAAATACCAAAGTTAAAATAAAAATACCTGTGTTCCGAAAAGGAGCCATGAAAAAATGTGGTAATTTTTACCCGGTAGCGACCGTTTGTGTACGTATTTGCCTAGCGACGAACGCAGGGTTAATGGCTGATAATCTCACTGGTAGCTATGTATCGACGCAGGAGGAGCCTATTTTGAAACCTTTTTATGTGTGGTAGTAACTGGATCAATAAATAGTTGCACGCTTCATAACTCCAATGTGCCCAACAGCAATTCAATAGCAATCTACTTTCGTCCATGCTTTAATTCCATACATTTGGGTTAGTACTAATATTCTATTTTATAGGGCATTGAGCTCCTGAACTGTGTAGATCTATTGTGACACCTCCCCAGTCATGGTTTTAAATATTTTTTAATTTAATCACTGGCATATTAACTATTACTGTGATTATGATTGTTTCCAGAGATGACTCACGGCGAGGTCCCTATCGTTGGTCCGGCTGGCGGTGCCGTTGATCTTGTTGTCCTGCAGTATCTTGTCTCGCATCTCGGGGATGAGGATCTCTATGGCGGCCTTGGCGGCGGCGGACTTGGCCTGCCGCTTGGACGTGCCGTAGCCGACGCCGTACCGCATGCCGCTGATGGACACCGTCGCTGAGTACGGCGTAGCGCCATTCTCTGGAAAGGTACAGAGGAATTATGAAACAAAATGACCTCGTATTCGTAGATCAGCCTTCAGCTACTTAACCAATCGATCGACGTCAGTCGGGTGTGATATAAGCAGCCATGGTAAAGGGTCTCGAGAGGCATGGTAGTATATGGTCCAGCCAGCCGAAAATAAAAGTAATGTAAGATATTGTTTGGTAGACTCACCGAGTTCCTTGAACTCGTAGGTGGGCTGTTTCTTTAGAGCTCGCTGAACGTACTCGTGCAGAATACAGACGTAGCTCTTCCCACTCGGATTCATCAGGCACTCCTTACGGGCGCTCTTCACTCCCGCCCCGAGAACACCTACACACACAAACAAACAAACATGTAACAAAAAACTCGATGTACTAGCGGGAAACCAATAAGATCTTTAAAATGTAATTTTATTATGACTAATAATAATATAATATATAAAGAAATAACCTGGCTGAGTGCCATCGGAAGCTGTAGTGATCTGGACCGGGAAGGTGATGAGTTTGGTGCCGTCAGGTAAGGTGGGCCTCTGGAGAACCTTGCGAGATTTTGTGAACTTCCGTCGTTCTGACCAAGATCTGACATAAAACAGTATGTATTGGGTTACGATTCTTTACAATTCCTATTGACATTTATTTTAAATCCTAGAGTTATTAAAAATAAGTGTTTTACATAATGTTTAGGCAGTGTTTTTCTTGTATTTTTCTGTTGGTTACTCACTGCATTGGTACACCAAGTGCAGTGTATCAAATTAAAACAAACTGGAATAAAAATATAATTTGGTCTCACTTGAATCTGATGATGTTGATGCTCTTGAACTTGAAGAGGTTCTTGCAGTAGGCCATGACCTCCTCGTGCCGCAGGTGGAACTTCCTCCAGTTCTCCTGGGCCGTCTCCACCTTGGCGTTGGGCACCAGCGGCATGGGGGCCTCGCCGCTGCTCGCCGGCTCCGTGTTCACCAGCTTCTGCAGCAGGCCCTGGTTGGCTATCTTGGGTGGAGAGATACCTTTGTCAGTTGATCCACTACTCTTGTCAGTTGATTCGCTGCTTGTATCAACCAATTTACTGCTTTTCACAGCCTCTTTACTGTTTTTATCAGTGGAATCACAAATTTTACTACCTTTATCAGCCTTTTCACCGCTTTCATCAGTAGACCGACAAATTTCGTTGCTACCTTTACAATTGTTTACGGTCTTTTTGACATTTTCATCGGTTGATTCAGTATCCGTCTTTTTACTATTCTCATCAGCTTTTTCACTACTATCAGCCGAGTCAACGCTTCTAACAGTCTTTTTACTATGTTTATCGGAGAATTCCTTGATTTTATCAGCCATTTCATTACTTTTTACAATCGATTTGCTACTTTTATCAGTCGTTTTGCTATCTCTCACATTGTCACTATCGGTTTGACTAGAATTGGTCTGTGCACCATCACCGTTGCTGGCAACATCCGCTGGTTTCTTGAAAACTCCTTGAATGTTGTTATTACAGTTGACGAGCACTGACTGAGAGTTATTTTGTTCGGATGTTTCCTCTTCCAACGCTCTTCTGTAGTTGTAGCAAGGGATGGCGCTAATGGGTATCTCGTGTTTCTGAAAATGAAATAAATATACTACAGGGAAAAAACACACATTTAGAGATTTGTCTCAAAGGCATTTGAAGCCCCATGTAAAAGGCCAGCAAAATACATAACTACCAATTACAGACAGAGATTGCAATTTAAGGAACTACCGAAAGGTAGTCCTGGTTGCCCCAGGAAGTCTGGCTTGGCGAGGGATAGCATTGTAGGTAATCCGCTGCGGTGTGATGCTAGCAGCCAGCCCAGCCTAACTGAGTGAATGTACTTTACCCTGGCACTCCCCGGCCCCAGGAAGTACGGCTTGGCGAGGGTGCACACCCGGGACAGCTTGTGTAGGTAGAGCGGCATCCCGCTGTGGTGCGATACTACCAGCCAGCCAAGCGGCAGCACTTCAAAGTGGTTCACTCCCTTCTCTAAAACAGAAATTCAACATAGAAAAGTACATAATCTATCATCCTCTTACTGTAAACATTTACTAACTTAATGACTCATGAATGCCAATGTTAGCTCTTTATACTTATTTAACCAGTTGAAGAATACGACGCTTCGTCACAAAGTTAGCACGGAGAAAGGCGTCTAAATTAGCTTTTTCTGAATTTCCTTATGTTAGAGAAATTGTTATTTCGTCAAGAAACTCCATCTCACTATACCAATTCCAAGAGTTTATTTTACTTTTGAAAGCTCGATTATGTATCGATTAGGGATGTCCTAATGCGTTACCAAATCGATATCTCATAAAAATCGACTTTATTTAAGAAGTTTTGATCAATTTAACACATTTATATTATATTTTTGCTCAACATTTTGTAGTATACATATAAACATACCCAGACGTTTAAAGCAGAGTTTATATTACGAAAGCGCTGACGTAAAATTTTTTTTTTGTTTTGTTTTCTTTGTCTTTATTCAATAAAAAATATTACAAAAAATACATAATTTCTTTACAAAAGAAACTTTAAATACAGTCCCGATAAACTCTTTAATTGGAGTTGTCATCGGGTGCAGGAGCTACAGAAAACCCAAATATGCATAGGACTATTTTATTGTCATGATGTAAATTGAGAAATACTGTGTCGCGACAAACAAAGAAAAAAAAACGAATATGTTTTAATTTAAATCACATTTTATATTTTTTTCATGGAAAAAATCAACTTGAATAATCCTCGTTGCATAAGTAGGCTCAATAAACATCAATATCAATAAATATCGGAGCTAAAGAACATGTCGCTTCACTATCGTAAAGACAAAAACATAAAGTATAGCATTTTTCGGTCTATGGTTGCCTGTCAATAATTACGGAACTTTATAGGCGCCCATCTGTCAAAAGTAAAATAAACGCTTAGAAGAGATATAATATTATTTTTAGGATTTCAACATGTTATTAGTAGGAGCTGTGGGAACATACCTTCGAGCACAACCTTCTGCCTCTGGTCGTAGGGACACTCCCTCTTCTTGGGCGCCCCCTGGTAGCCCTCCGGCAGCCCCTGGTCCAGCATGGCCTCTATCTCCTCCTCAGGGACATCGTCGGAAACTACTATACCCAAATATAACATTGTAAACAAAATTAAAGTGGTTGAAAGTTGATGCTTTGCCACTTTTATAGATTTAACAGCTGGAGGTGCGATGCAGAAGTCAAGGTTAAGATCTACAGGATATCCAACCCGTTATTATATTAATTGTAACAAAACTCGATGTAAAAACGGGAAACCAGTGAATCTACATCATATTTGGAGAGTAAATTTATTATTGATAGTTTTTTTTTTTTATACATTTTTACAATTTGTTATAAAATATCATTCATTTAGTCAAATTAATACTATCCATAAGGAAACAAAAAATCAAAACCAGCATTTCAATAAGAATTTGTGTAATTTTCCTTCATCTTTTTTTATTGAGAAGAAAAAAAAATTAAGCTCAGATTAAAAAGTCATATTACACATTCGATTCCAAATATGATGTAGATTCACCAATTTTCGGGTTGTACAACGAATTTTGTTACTCCGTGTATATTAATAACCAAATACTTCAAAAAGTGTAAAAATAAAATAAAAACAATTTTTTTTTTCTCAAAAACTTTTTTAGAAAAATCATATTTTACACTACCTGTACTTATTTAAAATGACTGCAATGAAATTATTCCATTTGTATTGTAAAATAACATCACATTGTATTATAATGCGGCTGTTTTGAAAACGCTTATCAAAATCAACCGGATGAAACTTGATACTATTAAAAATATTGTATTTAAATTCCCACACGCCAGCACATAAATATGGCAGTTCTTTCCATGAAGAAAAAGCCAGTTGATTATCAAATTATAACAATAGGCCAAAAAAAATTAACACTATAAGTAACAGGAAAAATATTTTTAAATCAGGTCCTCAAAACTGCTTTGGCAAAACATAACAAAATATTGCATCCAGTTGATAATAATGTTGATTTTTTTTTTTGATAAATCAGTAGGTACCGACCATAAACATATTTTTACATAATAAATTGTTATCGATCTGCGAAAAATAACATATTTCCTTATGGCGGCCTCCGTAGCGTAATGGCTAAGACGCTGGACTCACGATACGGAGGTTCCGGGTTCGATTCCCGGTGAGAACTAAAAAAAAATCAAAAAGTGATTTTTCTCAAGCCTGGGTGTTTGTGACGTTGCTCCCCTCTGTAATTGGGCCTCCTGGCCTGTTGAGGTGGTTAAAAAAAAAAATTGAATAATTAATTAAATAACCTCATTTTTACTCCAGCATTTGATCAAAAACATTAAAATTTAAATAAAGTATCTACTTCTGTTAAAAACTAAATACATAAAAAATAAAAAAGACAACACACATCCTTTTGCAGAAAATTAATAAAATTAAAATAAATAAGATAATTTAAAATATAGTTCAAAACTCAATATAATAACTATTACTTTCAAGTTCTCAGCACTCATTAGTTTCGGTTGTTAAGGTAGAATGGTGCATTGGACACTAACCATCATAATCGCTGCCGGATTCGCTCTCCTCCTCCTTGTCGGTGCCGTGCTCCACCTCATCCAGGACGAGGAACTCCTTGAGGCGGCTGATCTCGTCCTCTGCGCGCAGCTGGCCAGAGTTGTCCCCTGCGCGCAGCCGGCGGCGCTTGGCCGAGCTCGGCTCCTCGTCGCTAGCCGGAGCCTCTCCATCGTCAGGCAGCTGCACCTCGCGCTTCACGCCCCGCGTCGCCTCCAACTCCATGGCTTTAAGCTTAATACTACACAATCTGACTGACCAAATTCGAGGGAATTTAATGAGGTTAGTTAATCAACCCGTTATGGACGTAAATTTTATGATAATTTTAGGATTAGTAATACCTACACTTTTAAAATGTTTTTGGTCCATTGTTATATTTTTTTTAAGTTAACTAATGTGTCCAATTAATTGTTTTTTACGCTTGAATTCCTGTAGTAGAAGCGAACAATGTACGAAACAGAGCGTAATTCAAAAAAAGAAGGAAAATAATGGCGAGCGCCACTGTAATGTGGAACTTTAGGGCATTAACGAATCGAATTTATGTGTGAAAAAATTTAAGTAACCGTACAAGCAGGATACGATCGTCTACTACACCCAATGGTTTAAAAATCCAACTCATACGAACGGAAAATATTGGACTTTTTCCATTAGAAATAGTAGATTAATCACAGCGGGAACCGGCCATGCCTCCCCGGCGTCGCTCACAGATTACAGATAAGACGACACTGGCTATCGGAGGATTGCTACAAAGAATTCTGAACAAATATCACAGAGCCACAATGTAGCAATTATTACATTCAGCACCCCCGCATAGCCATTCAATCTTGGTGTTGCTGGCAAACTAGACACAGACATCCGCCGATTCACATCATGACAAACCCAACATATCTACAACGCACAGGATTAGAACAGGAAACGAAATAATACAAGTGTTCAAACGTAAATAAATACCGTTATAATCCACTAAAACACGCACAATTAACTATTTTAAAATATTATTTAAATATAAACTCGATAAAACGCCATGAACGCGACATGAACCAAAAAAAACTACGCAGATAACCATAGATAATGAATAATTTATGACAGATAAGGAGATAAGATGAATCGTGGCCTAGATAAAAGCATTAAAACAACCATTCATTTCATAACGGACTATCCGTAACCGATTATAATATTCAACTAATTAATCTGAATCCTGAATATTTGTACCGTTATTTTTTTAAATCTTCTAAGAATACAAGAAAGGTTAAAATTACATCACTTGATTTTTAGTGTTTTTTCTTAACTCTTTTTATAAACGTAGAACTTCTTTCACGACGTTGCGTTGTTTTAACTCTAAACCAGTGTAAGAACCGAAAATAAAAAAATCAATTGAAAATAGTTCGTAAATAGTCATAAATTGCTATGCGCATCACTATCATCTTTTTTTACAGCATGTAAACACTCGATACAACTGTCACGGTGAGTAATCTGTAATCTGTCGCGATATCTGTCACCGAGACGGCCAAAACTTCGAGAGGTGTGGTTCAAATTCTGCTGTAAAATCCCAACGCAAAATGTCGGCTACATTAAAACCGTATCTTAACGCCGTGCGTCACACGCTCAACGCCGCCATGTGCCTCGACCATTTCTCGTCGCGAGTCGTCGAGAGGTACAACAAACCCGAAGTTGAGGTTAGGTCGAGCAGGGAGCTGGTACTCAACCCCGTCGTCATCTCCCGCAACGCGAATGAAAAAGTCCTCATAGAGTCTTCTATCAACTCCGTCAGGATCAGCATCATGGTGAAGCAGGCGGACGAGATCGAAAAAATCCTGTGTAAAAAAGTTTATGCGGTTTATGATGATGCGAGCGGAGAACTTCGTCGTGCTGAGGAGGAAACCCATCGAGGGGTACAACATCAGTTTCTTAATCACCAATTTTCACACCGAGCAGATGTTCAAGCACAAGTTGGTGGATTTCGTGATATATTTCATGGAAGAGATTGACAAGGAGATCAGCGAAATGAAGCTGGCCGTGAACGCGCGGGCGAGAATCTGCTCTGAGGAGTTTCTCAAGAGATTCTAACTGCGGACTAAAGACTGTACACACAATGTGTCGCTCCTTACTGTATCCAACTGTTCTATGTGGAGTTTTGTAAATATCCCCCTTTGTATGCCAGGATGGAACTTTTATAAATTGTCAAGAAAACTGGATTTTGCACTAAATCTTAGTTGTCTAGTATCAAAATCGGTTGCAGTGTAAGGTTTTGTTAGATGTAGAATTTTTGATAATTAACGACCCAACTATGTAAATTTCCTTGTCAGGGATCACCAATATAATACCTACATTTAGGTACAGGTGAATAAAAGAGCTTATCAACCTTTTATCAACAAAAATCCGTAGATAAACGCATGTATTATTAACCTCTTACCGACCTGTATCTACATGTAGACACATATATTGGTGGTTCCTGCCCTGCTGATATTTTTTCCATTGTAAAATAGGTTTTAAAACAGATTTAAACATGAACACAAAATTTTCGTAATACATATAGGTAGATAGGTAATCGGATTTTAAACTCTTATTTTTTCTTATTTCGAAAGTAAGTATACCTGCCATTAGTTAGAATTTTACGCTCTGGATTTTAAGATGATTTCTACCCCAAACTTATGAAATCAACTGCGAATTTTTACATAAAACTTTTTTATTCTTACATTCCTGAACAAAATATAACATTTAATAAGCAGTTATTTAATTAGAAACTTGATCCATGATAATTTATTTGAAACAAACTATTTTAATGTCAAGAACATTGAGCATTTTCAAACGTAAAAAAGTAGGATTGATAAGATTTGTATCCAGAATAGTGTAGTCTACTTTATATTATAAGTCGATATTTTTTATATTTTGATAACCTGTAGTTTGTGCAATATGATAATATATATTTTTGACATTTCATTCAAAATATTCATTAGACAGATAACACTTCATAAAAAACTGTTTCATGTTTTTGTTTGCATGTTAAGAAGCATCCTTCTCGGAAATTTATTGTTTAAGTATGCTTATGATTTTACAAATATTTTGGTTAGAGTTATCAAACAATGACGTTTCACCGTATATTAATGTATCCTTTATCAAACGCTTGTTGCTATCAAACCCCCTTACTTTGGCTAATCACATATTTATTTTATTCGCTTTTATCATAGAGGCAAGCAAGTGTGCTTCGATTCTGCCTACCTTCATAAATGATATATGATTTAAAAATTAAAAAATTGTCATGAATTGTGATTGGGTAGATGGTCTTTGCTCATGATTATATCAAAAGTTCCGTGCATGAGGTCGCGGGTTCGGTGAGCGTGGAGCTGATTAAGTAGAAAATTGATTGGAACTTTGATGTGCCAAATAATTAAAAACTATCACTTGCCATATAATGTACTTTCTTACAATAAGCTAGCTTCACATTTTTTTGAAAGCAAGTCACAAAATCACCAGCGCTATTTCTTTGTTAATCAGCTCATCAATAAGTGACACACGTTCTTTCAAAATCATTTAGTAACCACCTCTACCGGGCGAGGCATAATAACAGAAGGGAACAACATTACAAACACCCAGGCATTTTATTTTTAAGTTCTCTTTAAAGAAAAAATATTAGAATGTGTATGTCTGGAAATTAGAATCATTTACGTACTGATAATCAACAGGAGTTCTTGACAATGTTATAATATTACGCTTTTAGTATTTTACATTTACGATAACATTATTTTTATTTTTTTATTACATTAATATGTAAGATTCCATGCAATTGTTAGCTTTAAGTGTTTCTGATTATTTTACGGTACGTACACACAGTCTATTTAGATCCAATTTATTCAGCCCTATTTTTGTACTGTATAAAAATGGTTTGAATAGTTTGTATACTGCAAATACAGACTAACAGTCAATGATTTGTATGCCATTGTAATAAGATTTTCAAACTTTATCTACTGGTCTAACCCGCTAAGTGATACATAACTCCGTTACAAAGTTATGAATACAAGTAAATAAAATGTTTTTCTCGGGACTTAAAAAATGTTATCGGTCAGATTTTAAAAGATAGAATATTCGTACGACTATGTGTACGTAGCTGTGTAAGTAATTTTGATCAAACCAATTATTATTATATTGATACGAAGATGAAAATAAAATTATACCTAATTATAATCAATGTTTTAGTTTTATTTCACGAGGTGTATCGACTAAATCCCAACACCAATCAGCGGGGCCACAACTGGAAGCTCTGTTGTCCCAAATTCCTCGTTTCAGACTGGATTAAATTGCCAAGCTTAGTTGTCCATATATCCAAATACCAAGGACACAAAATTCAGCAAAAGCTACCTACCTATTACAAAATAATTATAATAAAATAATATGGAATTTATTTAATGTTTTAATAATGAAGAATGTGTTTGACCAACTGAAGAACACCAATAATTCACCAAATCTACCCACTCAGTAATCATAAAGCCTCTCTTTGTATGCAATATAATTTCTCCGAAAATCCGTGGTTAGAAACTTAACTGTTACATAATATTTGAGGGCATTATGCAATTTGATTATATGGTAGGAAATGCCGTCAATTTATACGATATTAATTTTTTTTTTATCATCAGGTAATTCCTTTGTCATTATGATTGATTTTCCTTTTATGTAAGCGTCAACTTCTTCTTTATCAGCCATTAGGGACATAGGCCTCCCTCATGTTGGTCCACTGCTTTCTGTCCTGGGCTTCAAGCTGCCATCTGGATCATACAGTACTTTTTATATCATCTGTCCATCGTCTTGGTAATCATCCAACTGGTCTCCTTGCAGCTCTAGGTGTCCAGTTAAACAAGCGTCAACTATCTCAGTTTATTATACCTCTAATACAATGATTTACTTACTAAATCCAACTGGTAAGTGGTCAATTTTAGGAAGCCACCGCCATTAATTATTAGTTTGAGCGCAGTAGAAAGGAAAATTTCATCTTTATTGTTGAGTTAGCGATTTCTTGGTAAAAATTGTTAACAAATCAAGAGTTGACAGTGGGAAACCATCAACATTAAAAACAACAGATATTTTAAAACATTATATAATTTTTTAGGTGTAAAGGAATATAAATAAATATTATTGAAAAGATTGTGGGTACTATCTTGAAGTCCTCAGTGTGTTTCCTTTGCCTTCGAAAGCCTTGAACTGATCTGCCAGATCCTTTTCATCTTTAGCGGCGACGTTTGGTTTGGGCGTTCTAACAAACCTCAGGGTGCCCACAACATAATCGTAGTCGGGAATCCCTCGGACGTATGTCTGAAACAAACCAGAAATAATAAATGGATAACTTCATAGAAATAATGATAATACGCCATTTCCCGAAGCGGAGAAAATAGAATACCACGCTACTTTTACTGCCACACACTTCCACATTCATTCATCTTCTCGAGTACATGTCCACTTTCAAGTATTCAAGATTATCTCCTTCCTGCTGAATGATGTCTTTTCATGAGAGTTTTCTAGCATGGAAACAAGAAGTCTGGGGGAGCCAAGTCAGGACAGTGGGGACGGCGGGGAACCATTGCCAGCTTTGAATCAGCCAGGAAAAGAGTCACGAGGTTCTCACAAAACATTATGGCAATCGTTTGCTCCATTGATCGCAGACATAAGTGCCTGTCCTTACTCCCTGAATGGTTGGAGAGAACTGAGATACCTGATATGTAAACAGACTGATCCCAACTGGTCCGAGCTTGCTTGGACGTGTATTAGCTTCACAGTAAAATCCCTGACAATCCGTGCGATGCGCCTCACCTGTCTCATCCTGTTCTGGTCCTCCGAGGTGCTGTCGAGTCGCTTCTTCTGCTTGCCGTCGAGGCGCACGCCTTCGCCCTTGAAGGCCACGAAGCCCGCGGGCTCGGGCATGAGCGCCGCCAGCTGCTGCTCCGCGCTGCCGTCGCTGGAGGTGCCGGCCTGCGGCACGCGGGTGTCCTCCTCCTTGTAGCCCACGGGGGGAGCAAACTCCACCTTGGGACAAAACATACAGTTGTAAGGCCAGAACTGGAAGCTATATCGTCCCCAATTCTACGTCAACCCTAAGAAAAACTTCCTTCCCAGTAAAAACCAGTAAAAAATCGTTTAGATGCAGAAGGCAGACAAGAAGCAGTACAAAAGATATAAGCGCACCAGCAAAAGCTGCCTGCCTATAATAATAATAATATATTAAAACTGTTTTCTTTTTTCTACATTGTGTATATTTGAATATCTTTCTTTATTCTGTATGTCATTGTGACACTAAGGTGGAACTTAGGGCAGGGGTATCGTTTAAAACAATGCCTCTATCCTCTGATTAACTTCACTTGCTCTTTTGTCTTCTATCTAAATGTAAAATCGTTGTATAAGCATAGCTGACAGAGAGTAGCATATTAGCTGTAATATTAAGGTAGCAATTTTCCTACAGTCTTGTGAATAATGTTCATAATCTATGTTTTTTTAAATTGTTGGTTCGGCAACACTGACTTAAAATCTTCCTGTCGGTTTTGCTTTATGACAAAAATATATAAAATATTAATCCAATCGCCCTACGAATTGAACGAATTAGATGAAAACAAAACATATAATATAAACACCAAGTATTGATCCGAAATTCAGCAAGCTGTATAATGTGATGTGCGATCATCATCTATTATGTCACAACATTGTGAAGATTAGTTAGAGAAAAATAGTTAATAACTTACATTCATGTCGCATTCAATGATGGTGACAGCGGGTCCTGGTTTGGTCTCCAGAACGCTCAACTCATAAACCTTGGAATTATATTTGATGGCGATCACATCTCCAGTCGTCAGGCAAGCGAAATTACGGAGACCGTTTTCCAAAACTGGAAAAAATTATTTCACATGCATAAGCTAAGTAAAGTAAGTTTGAAGGGGAACACAGAAACTGCACTTGGGTAGGCCACATCGCAAGGACGGAAGACAATAGACCATCTAAAAGACTCCTAATCAAATCCTAGAGAAATCTAATTGTTGGGAGGTAAATAATAATAATTTCTAATAATTATTGTAGCGCTGTAAATTAAATAAACTAGATTAACGTATGCTCATCGAGCAGCTACCAAGAGCATGGTCTATTGTAATGCCCAGCGTCCCGGTCGTCCACTGTTGACAATTCGTCTGCGGTGACGTGGACTTGACTTGGGAGAATGCGCGGGAGCTGGCGGCCGATCGCTTGGCCTGGAGGCAGTTTGTGGATTCCATATGCTCCACATAGGGAGCGGATATGGTATAATAAATAATAATAATAATAAATAATATTAATCTTATAAATTTATTGTAGCGCTGTAAATTAAAAAAGGTAGTAAAACAAAACTCATTCTGCAGCTACCTAGAGCCAGAGAACTAGTGTTATGTGCACAACCTTAGAGGTTGGTAGACTTTCTTTCTTTAAAAATTTTTTTTTTTTACAATTTTGTATTTTAAGTTAAGCGATTGACACAGGTGATTGACTTCAGGATGAAAGATGATTACCTGCTTTAGGGTTGCGCACAAAGTCTACGAAAGAAGAATTGAATCGGAGAAGTGACATTCCCATACTTGAAAAATATCGTGTCTGAGGTGTCTAGTGGAGACTCACGTCATCAATAGGCATCTACGTCATCACTAGACATCTATGTCACACGTTTCATGTATTGGCCTAAGTGCTGGAGTCTTTAGACGGTGGAATTTGATAATAAGTGGTGTAATGAAATTAACCCTAAGAAGCTTATGTCACAGAATTTGATCTTAGAGCAATTATTGTAGAGTAGGTATGTGTAAAAGGTAGTAAAATGGTTGGAATTCTAGCCCTAGTGGTCAGACAGCCAGAGATGAGTAAGTTTGTGGTAATCTTTAGGGTCAGAGGTTGGTAGACCTTTCTTTCTACAGTTTATCTCTCCAAGAATTTTTTTACAATTTTGTATTTTAAGTTAAGCGATTGGACACAAGTGATCTGATTGACTTCTGGATGAAGATGATACTGCTTTAGGGTTAGTGATTCCAAAAAGTCTACGGAGAATGGCTTGAAGGAGTAAGTGGCCACGCAATGGAGTGCGTATTATAAGTATGCTGGTTTTCATTCTTCAAAAACAAAGGTAGAAATGTAGACAATTGTTTGGATACATTACAAAATTCCTATCTTACGGAGTCTTGGTATTGAATTCGTGATCTGAAAGGGCTGACAGTGGAATGGAGTTATTAAAAACTCTCTATAAGTCATGCTGGTTCCTTCTTCCAAAGCTAAATTGTCCATCATCTGGAATTCAAGTAAAATTTAATGCAATTATTACAAAATGAAAATAAAGGTGTTCATCTATACTGATATTTTATTATGACAATAAGGGATTTGTTAGGAATTTTTATTAGTCAGGTACTTGCATTGTTCATTATACGGGGAAACCTTTTTTTACTACTAGCAACACTGTTGTTTGTGTATAACTTCACTGTGTAACTAAGTTCAGGGCGCTAGTTTTAAAGCTATTGTAATGTTGATACATTTCTCTTCTCTCCAAAATCTTTGTATAATTGTAATATCTTGGAAAATAAAAGAACATCAAGGAAGAAAAATCTTTATCAAGAACCATTCTAAAAAGCTTTTGAGATAGGTTAGGTTAGATTAGGTTAGGTTAGGTTAGAGATGGGTTCGGTTAGATTAGGTTAGGTTAGGTTAGAGATAGGTTAGGTTAAAAATAGTAGCCAAATTATTAATTTTCTATTATGGCTAAAAACTGTAGTCTTATGTACAAGTAATAAGCCATGTTATCCGAGTTTTTAGCTATAACCATTCTAAAAAGAATAAGTAGTTTGTTGTCTTGATTTATTTAAGAACTGCTTTTATTTTGTGGCTAGATGGTATTTTTGCTGGTTCAGGTAGTTGGTGTAATGCGGACTTTATACGGGGCAGAAAACTGCACAGTTTCTTGTTCAGAAAACTGTGCAGTCTCTCAAAAGACACGCTAAATATGTGTATTTTTTTAAGCACGATTGTAAGTTACTATCGTATGTTTGCTCACAGGAAATTGTATATATAGCCAGTAATGTTATTTGTTTTTTAACATTAACCGTCATGTCAGCCAAACGTCGTGTCGGCCATACAGTTTTCGTTTTATACGGGACAGTTTTCAGACTGCACAGCTAGCTAGCTTTAGGTCGCCCTGGGACACCAGTGTAAACAACTCACCCAGTGAGGCAGGTAAACGTTTCCCTCGTCAGCCACGAACTCCAGCACTCCGCAGTGGGTGATCCTCTTGGTCTTCTTGTTTGTCAGCTTGAATATCATGGGGTACTCTATGTTCAGGCGGGTTAGCTGCTCCAACGCTGACGGCGGCATAATTACGCGATTGTAAGTTAACAACAAATCAACAATTACTGAATGGGGGAATCTTGCGAGACAATTTATCTGAGAAAGAAGCGATTAGACTTATTTATTTAATAAATCAAAAGATAGTTGAAATGGAGACAGATTAAATCAGGTTGAAAATTTTGTATATTTGGGAAGTATGTGTACAGAGACGGAAATGTGGATAAAGACATTGAGAGAAGGGAGAAAACAGAGTTAACGTTAACGTGGCAAATAAGAGCTTATCGAAAGAAGCAACATTGGCAGTACATAACAGAGTTCTGGTACCAACCCTTATGTATGGCAGTGAAGGGTGGTGTTGTTTTTGCTTTAACTAAACCGAAGTTAAAGCAAAAACACCCTTGGGTCAACTTGGCCAAGATGGCTTGAGGTATTGGCAATACAGCGAAATTTCCCAACATGAATCCAGTAAGTATAATTATAATTTTGCTCTCACGGCAGTTTAGGTTCTGTAGCGTAGATTAAAAATGAGAATGTTACAAACTTTTTCCTCCCCTCTCGACATCCTGTCTCTCATTTCCTGGCAACATGGAGACGGAATAGCACCGATAGGACATCTCGAACGGCCGCGTTATCTCGTGAAACATGTTGAATCCGAACTGAAACTGAAATATTACAATAAATACGATGAACCGAAACAAAACAAAGGAATAAACATTCTAACTCTTTGTCCGTAGAATGTTTACCTACCATTTTGTTTTCTTTATTTAGACCTTTCACAGATGAATAACGCAAACGACCTCTGGAAAATACTTATGGTGGAAAATTTGGCAGCAAATGTTATTGTTCAACTAAATTCTGATGTTATGTGATGTGATGAAACTATGACCATGCAATTTGAGTTTCGATTTTGACGTTTGACGTTTCTTTATTTTGAGAGTATTTTTGATCTTTGGAATCGTGAGACAAACCTTCGTTCATTTAATGCCAATGACCTAAGTGATCAAAAAATGATCGCATAGTAGGTAACAAAGAAAAATGAAAATATACAGTTTATTTTCCTGAAATTCAAATTTATTAGGTATTCAGCTTGTCGGCGTGGCCTTTTTTTTAAAAAACACGTCAATTTTCACCAATTATTGGGGATATACTTATGAAATATTTTTTTACTTTAAAACTTTTTCTATATATTTTTTTCTCTTAAAAGACAAAAATAGTTAATAATTCTGTAATTACTTATAATATACATTATTTCAATATCTCCGTTTACCTCAAGTAGTTCAGTTGCTTCGCTTTCAATAATAAAAATGTTCCAAAGTATATTGATCAAAAGTTGATCCTAAATTACTTCATATTTATTTGATGTTTTCCATCCCTTTTTTTCTCAAGAGCACAATTTTTGTTGAACTTAAATAAATCACAAATAATTATTTTCAATTGAAAATAAATGTGAATAATTACAATAATAATAATTTAACAAATTTCGCAGAATCTTTTTTTTTCGCTCATATTATAAGGATTCGTTTTTTCATTCAATTCTACATAAATATTATCAACAGCTAGCAGATAATATTTTATGTGCAAATACCATCTCCACCTGTAAACTGCGTTTGTAAGCGTTAGGATAATTTATTCGTTTCTTTCCAAATTCATCACTTTTGAAATTGAAATACTTTACTAATTTTACTTTTTTATGCATATATATATATATTATTTACTACCTACTTTTCCAAAATATTTTATTTCATTTGAGATTTCGTATTCCGCATAATTATGCGAAATATATAATTATGGGAAATTTCCCAACTTTTTCCTATCAAATGACTTTTGATTTTTTTCAGAATGCCATTTTAAAACTGCCATTCAATATTGTTTTCACTAACATACCCCAATAAATATTCATTGGTACTTTTGTAGAATAGCTGTATGGCCACATAGTGCATAAATTTGATAGCACTTTTTCAATAAATCTTTCGCTGTGTATGTGGCATCCGCTAAAGAATCCTTTTGTAACTGGGTGTCGTGAAAGAGGCCGAAAGCGCCCAAAAATAGTATTTTAAAAGTATTAATTAATAATAATAAATCAATCGGATTCGAAAAAGTTATCGTGTAATTGTGCAAAAAATATTGACATTTATAAGGAACTATTTTTCTCGTTATGTGCGCCATGTTGGGTGGCCACTGGCATTTGCGCGAAGTTTGTTGAGTGATTTGACAGTTTTTTTGATATATCTAGTTATAATACAAAAGTGGATATAATTTACAGTTTATTGTTCTTTAGTTGTGAAATCGGTATATTTTTTTATTGATTCACAATGGCGCAAATACTACCTATCCGGTTTCAGGAGCATTTGCAGGTTTGTACTTTTTAGATTACTGGGGAAAGCCGCATCTCGATTCTCGGAATTGCCTCCCTCGCCTTTTGATTACGGTGTGTAATGCGACTCGAGCTAAAGGTAATGGTTCCTGCGATGTAAATTGAGTTGTCAATTAGTTCGGAACGCATCGGGTAAAGCTATTTTCAGTGCGCAATGTCTAGAGAATTCCATTGACAGATGGGATCCACCCCCTACTCGCCGCTTTCTTTACGCTCTCATTTCGGAACTATTGATTTGTTCTACATTCATTATCCGAACATATGTTTTCTGACACTCGGGAATTAGGCGCAGCTCCAATGTTTACATCTAAATTGTATAATTTCACCGGCCATTATAATTCAAACAATTTCTTTGTCAGTTGGTCTCTCGACCGGAACGTCTGTTTCACGATTCCGTGATTCCGCCGTGCATAAATGTCGAAATGATTGTTTTAACTTCTAAACACACTAGTTAACAATACGTCACACATGACGATTTTCGTCCTACCTAATTGTTTTCTTCTGACGACATGCCGGACTTGCATTGCACGTTTCCGACTTATCGGGAACCGCCGACCGACAAAGTTTATCGCATTTTTGGACCCTCGCTTTTGTTTTCTAATCTTTATCAATGGGGCGTGATGGAAAGAGTCATCACATGATATAAATTTGTAAATAATACGTAGGTATAGACATGATTATTATGGATGGCAAAAATCTCAGTTTATTAATTTTTTTTCATATCAGCTTCTCAGGTGGAAAGAGAAATCAAATTTCACACTGCAGAAAACAAGTGAATAAAACATTGTATTGTTCTATTTTTAAATTTTAATTATCTAGAACAATTGTCTATAGATTTTATGCAATAAAAGTACCTACTTATACATAATACAGCCCATTTAATAATTTAGGTAGGTAAATTTTGATGTAATTTTGCCGGAACTTTCTCTGAAATTAGAATTTCGTTATTGCTTTATCAGTAAAGTTTAATCTGTTCTGGTGCTTAGTTTCATGCTCAGATAACTGTATACATGTTCATTAATTAAAATTTAACAACCACAACTCGGTATGCTATTATGCTTAGGAAGGCTTTATATTTTTTTATTAGCTTAAATGAGTGATAAAGACACAAAACAATGAAGCTAGCTACACAAACTTAGTTTCTAGATTCAAATATACAAGTATGAGAAATTTTTACTACCCACAACACGAGTGATAGCGTATTGTTGACAGTGCATAGCGTTGGCGAAATACAATAGTACTTTTATAGATGAAGAGTCGAGAGCTTCAAATACCCGGGAGCGTACATGACAGAAAACGGCAGAGTTCAGAAAGAAATGGGAGTGCGTCTTGGAGTAGCGGGCGCACATTCAACAGTATGAAAGCTGTCTGGAGATCGGATGTTTACTCGGTTAAAACAAAATTCCGCCTTTATACCGCCTGCATCACACCTGTAATTTTGTTTAACCTAACCTAACCAGGGCCCAAATTAGCCGACTCCTGAGTTTTGAGAATAGATGTCTTAGAAGAATATTAGGTGTGCGGTGGTTTTACTTTGTAAGGAACACAGATGTGATGCAACGGACACAGCCACCCTTGGTATCTACTGTCATCCGGCGAAGGCGTTTCGGCTGGCTAGGCCATATACTATGTATGCCTCCCGAGAGCCTTAACCATGCTTGCCTATTTTACAAGGCATCAGGTTCTCGGCGTCCTGTTCGTCCACTGTTGACAATTCGTCGACAGTTTGCGTCAGAGCTGCGGGACGTGGACTTGACTGGGGAGGATGCACGGGGGCTGGCGGCCGATCGCTTGGCCTGGAGGCAGTTTGTGGATTCCACATGCTCCACTTTGTAGAGTATATATTTTTTTTTATTGTTACAAATTTAATCTCTTTAGTCAAATAAATAGTATGTTTTAAGAAAACAAAAGCAAAAACTTAATTTTAGCAAGAATTCATACAATTTACTTAATCTACGGTACTTATGAAAGCTTTGAAAGGAGAAAAAAAAAATTTTTTTGAAGCTCAGATTCAAAAATCATTCTACACATTCAACTCCAAATATGATGTAGATTCACCTGTTTTCGGGTTGTACTACGAGTTTTGTTAAACCATGTATGTGTACTACAGGAGATATTTAAAAAAAATGGTAAATATTTTTCGGATTAAAAATTCAATTAAAAGATTTTTTCCTGGATTTTTAAAAATTTATTTTCAAAAGATATTTTTTGTTTTACATAGAAATACAATAAAAACACATATACATTTAAAAAAATAAACAAAACTCCCACCAAGGCATAGCCTGTTTGTGGGTATACTGTGAAAGTCAAACAGCGTGCACGTGGCAAAAAGAGAAAAAATAAAGTCATGTAAAAATGGAAAAATAACAGATAATGTAAACAAGATAGTTTAAAAAAAAGAATAATACAAGATATTGGTATCTTTATACCGTAGAAGAAGAAGGGAAATAATTATAATATATCAAATAAAAAATGACGTAGATTATGTTATTGTTATGGTCTTTATAGTAAGAATTATTCTACCTTTACACTATGTATCCAACTTTGTGTTAATTTTTTAAAAGATGAAGAATTTGGAAAATTAATAATGCAGTATAATAATTGAACTAAAAACATAAATCCACTGGTGTCCGGTTATTCAATAAACAAGCCACAATCATTCGAACTTTGATGACAAAAATGGCTTATTAAATAAAAAATAGGTGTCTAGAAATTCAACTGTCCATGCGCTTTGTAGCTGCAAGACTGCTCTCTGTGAGTTTTCCTGGCACACGCTTGGATGGCATTACAATTTATTATACGAATTCCTCTATAAAACACAAGATCCTTGCCAAACAACTTGCATGTGGGGTATGTTTGTATGGTCACATCTTGTTTATGGGTCAAATTTCCTGATCGGTCTGCCAAGATATTTGGCTGTCTACTATCTTCTGACTTGGGCTGGGGTTATCTGGTGGCCTGATTTTGGGCAATTTGTACAATTACCTAGTTCACTAGATATACACTACCACTATTTTCCCTTATCCGCACCCAATGGTGCATAGGGCACTGCATCGGTACTCCAAGCGCAGTGTATCTTGATCATTTTATTACATGATTATCAGTCTTACGCTTGAGCACCAGTCCAAGGTATCACACATGAAATATTAATATTTAACAACATTTGAAATTTGTACAAATACTTACTTGTAGACAAATTACTGGATTATATACGTCGCGTCAAGTAAAAAGACGCTGGAGGAAAGTGGAGGGGGTGAGTCTGCGGAAGTGACCCGCCCACCCCGTGTCGCAAATAAGGCCGATAATCGCTTAATTCGCTAGTGCGCTACTTGACCGCCAGCGTCTTTTTACATGACGCGAACTATACCCATGCTGGGCTAATATCAGATATTATTGATATTCCAAAAGAGACAGATAAATTCTGGAAATGAATGTGGATTATCTAGGCGTTTACAAGGCTTGTGACCTGTCATTGCAACATTACAACATTCCCCATTCCGCCCATCATCTGATAACCATATATGACAAATTTTTGAAACTTGTATAAGTATTTTGAACTCGCGTTCGTAATATCACATTACAAGATAATTTCTCACTGGTGACATATGTTGAGAAGATTGTGAAGCATTTTTGGCAATCAATCTTTATTGGTGTAGATTGGGCTCAATCGAGCTTTGAATGAACATTTACCTTGAATTTTAAAAAAAAAATAGGTTACAATTTGACATCTCAACAGAGACAAGAAGTTTGGAAGCGAATATGGATATCTAGGCGTTTACAGGGTTTATGACCTGTCATTGGCTGGGTTAAGTGGCCACTTGATGTATTACAACATTCCCCATTTCACCTAGTATTTAATATTCATATCTGCCAATTATCAGAATTTGTATATACACAGTGAAATGGCCACTGATGAACACTCTCTGTCATCCTCTTCTAGTCTCTATTGAGATGTCAAATTGTAATTATTAGCCCGTAATGGGTGAAATCCAGTTTTTGTCTACAAGTATTTGGACACACTCAAAATGTTGTTTATAATAATAGGTTAATTCATTGTCCTGTAATATGAACTAAAATGACTTGCGCAGTGTTGTTAGCTATGTGACGATATTAAGGAATGTTCAAGTTGACACGTTCAATATAAATTGCGTACGCAATTATGTTTGTAGAGTGAAAAAAATTAAAACACCCTTTACTGAAGTTTTCCATATCCCACCTCACTCTATCTTCCAAGGCAAATCACGTCTCGTGAGTAGTACAGTGTGTCCCTTCCATTAGTGAAGTGACCTCATCAATTGACCCCTCAGTAACTCGGTTAGACGTAATCATTGTGTATTTCCTGACTCTTATTCTTCTAATCAATACTCGCTACTCTATACATCTTACTGTACTCACCTTTACTATCAAACTTTATGCTTGATTTGAAAACATCCTGTATTCAATTTTTATTTAAATACAGACGAGTCGGCGTATATTTGTTAGGCGTAGACGATCTTATTTTTTAAGTTACAAAAACGTAAATATATAATGTATTAGATATAAATGATATCCCAACAGAGACAGAGAAACTCTGGAAACGAATGTGGATTATCTAGGCGTTTACACGGCTTATGATCTGTCATTGGCTGGGTTAAGTGGCCACTTGATGTACTACACTCTTATATATTGAAGACGAGTTCAATATATATATATATATGGTTATCAGATGATGGGCGGAATGGGGAATGTTGTAGTACATCAAGTGGCCACTTAACCCAGCCAATGACAGGTCATAAGCCCTGTAAACGCCTGGATAATCCACATTCGTTTCCAGAGTTTTTCTGTCTCTGTTGGGATATCGATAATATCTAGGTAGCTATTCATTACCGCCAGAGATGGCATCCAGACACTGTTCCCCTAAAATGCACTAGATACCTGTGCTGAAAACATCAATATTGTTTTATATACTTATTAGCCAGTGCGTGCATTCTACGTATCGGCGAGTTAGCACTGTAATTGGTCGATGATTGGCTACAGTAAAATAGTGCATTACTACGGGTAACTCGACCAGGCACTTGTATACTAATTAAATTGACTTGACAATTTCAGGGAAGGGGAAATGTTGAAGTTAGAAGTGTATCCTAGAGAATGAAGTAACTAATGAGTGTCTTCTCCCCTTGCAGCTGACGAATGTGGGCATCAACCAGGCGTCGGTGTCGTTCAACACCCTCACCATGGAGTCGGACAAGTTCATCTGCGTGCGCGAGAAGGTGGGCGAGACGGCCGAGGTGGTCATCATCGACATGGCCAACCCCACGGAGCCCATCCGCCGGCCCATCAGCGCCGACTCGGCCATCATGAACCCGGCCAGCAAGGTAGATTGTAGTAAATGGCTATAGCTTGAAACAAGTGGAAGAAATTTGTATATCTGGGAAGCATGTTCACTAGTGATGGAAATATGGACAAGGACATTGAAAGGAGGGTTAGTGCGCCGGTAACAGAATTAATGGTGCCTTAAAGTTGTAGTATCTAATAATAAAAAAGGGCTAAATTGGAGTTCTAATGGTACCAAACCTTATGTATGGAAGCGAAGCATGGAGTTGGAAAAATAAGGATGAAAGTAGATTAAATGCAGTTGAAATGCGATCTCTCAGGCGAATGTGTGGTAAAACTATGTATGATAGGTGCACTTATGTTGAAATTAGAGCAGAATGCAAGGCTGAGATAAGCATTATCGACAAAATTAAGAAAGGTCTTTTACGTTGGTTCGAGGCAAGCCATTCTCCATACAATTTTGATGTTTTTTCTTAAAACTTCATTGTTCATTTTCTCAAAACAATTCATGTGTGGCTTTTCCATATTATTTTATTTTGAAACGGTAAATTCTATGCGTTTCATTTGCTAATGTTAAAAAGTACCGAATGACAGCTGTACACAGCGCCGCCATTTTCTCAATTTTAACCGACGCCAACACAAAAATTTAATCGTATTTAAAAATCGAATTATATCCGAGAAATTAATTTTTCTTTTTGATTATTTGTCAAGGATCTTTAAATACTAGGGATAGCAGGGCATTAGCATATATGAATGCCAACTTTCTCAAGAAGCTGGTATATTCCAACCAATCAAATCATTTGTTTTTCCACACAGTGCTACAAATACAGGACGTGTCATCGTTCTGGAAAGGGCTCTTGAGAATCATAGTTTTTTTGTTATCAAACAGATAAAAAAAAATTGCTGTACTCTCATTTTTCATTTTATTTATTTATTTACGCCCCCATTCCGACATTTTTCACTATAGGTTAATGCGGGGCTCAGTATCGCGCTATTGAGTGGGTTTTTTTCCACCAAAACGTTTTTTCTTAATCACAGTAATGCAAATTAAGATATTCAATTTAGCAATGCATTATCTCAGTAAATGTATAGTTGCTAGACTATTTTTATTTACTCCCCTATAATTAATATCAGCCACAGTAAAGCGTGGCTGGGTCCAGCTAGTTATAAATAAAAGTGGTACCAAGTATTTTTATGTAACTTTAATTAGTTATATCAAATATCAAATATATATAAAAATTATAATGTTTTTGACTGTTGGTTTTCCTGTAAATAAAAATAAATAAATAAATAAATATAGAAAAACTATTACATCCTTTCTGAACTGAGTCTCTGTGACATGAAAAACATCTATATCGTCTGAGATTCTGTTAATCTTACAACCGGTATTTTTAAATAACTAATAAAAGTTAAATAAAGTACGCGGCACACATCCACTTGTATTTATTTTGACAGTTAGCTATTTATTTAGTTATTTATTAGGTTAATACAAGAGGAACTACAAGTTTTGTTATATTAGGGTTTAACAATGAGATTTTATCAGAGATTTTACCAGTTCTTCCCGATAGCATGAATATTCTTAAAAATGTTATAAATATTTAAAGTATATTTTTACAATTCCAACGATATAAAACACAATACTCAAAAATTTAGTTTTTATTTATAAATTTATGTTTAAAAAACACGAAAATACGAATGATTTTTAACGCCTGTTATTGGCTAATGACGTCATACCCGTCCGCCGTGAAAGGCGTGAAATTCATTCCGTAGTAAGCGCCTATATTGCTGTGACGTCACACCGCATGCGCGCCAAATAGAGGATTTTGCGAGCGATTTGAAAAAGCGCTATTTCAAACCGCGCTAGAAAATTCATATGACATCGTAAAAAAAAATTAAAAATTCCCTTGATATTGTAATTTTTCAATCAATTTTTTGAAGTAAAAAATAAAAAATCGGAAAGAACCCCATTACGATTCGTAGATTCGAAGGTGATTGTATTGCATATAGATCATGTTAAAATTCATACCTCCCTGGCGCCAGATTACATGGATGTTTCACAATTCCTCACTTCTTGCAGCCCAGAAGACCCTGCAGATATTCAACATCGAGATGAAGTCCAAGATGAAGGCGCACACCATGCAGGAGGACGTGCTGTTCTGGAAGTGGATCTCTCTCAACACGCTGGCGCTGGTCACGCAGACCTCCGTCTACCACTGGTCCATGGAGGGGGACTCCACGCCCGTGAAGATGTTCGACCGCCACTCCTCCATGAACGACTGCCAGATCATCAACTACAGGACGGACCCCAAGCAGACGTGGCTGCTGCTCGTGGGTAAGGACAGACAGTTTCACTTAACCTAACCTAACCCAACGTAATAACTATTGTGAATAATCCCTATATTATGTATCAGCTGAATCCCAACACCAACCTACGGTGAATAAATTTGATCTATTATCATGTATTATTTGTTTCATTTATGAATTCAATTGAAACGAGCATTGTACTCAATAAATAATACCGTCAACTGAACTGTCAGATATACTGTTAACAGCTGTTCTAGGGAGACTGAATGGCAGCCATCTTGTTTTGCGATAGAAGCTTGTATTGCTGTTATATTCAAATAATTATAGAAATGCATTAGTTTATCCCATGTTAGATCTTTTATTATTGTTACAAAAACAGCTGTCACATACAGAGCTTACTTACAGAGATCCTTGGTGTTGCCATTACAAACACAGTGTTTCCATGATACATAACAATTGCATATTAAATTGACACGATTGTGTACGATTTTGAAATGAATATTATTTCAACAATTCTTTTATATTTTTGGATGTCTGCAGGCATATCGGCTCAGCAGAACCGCGTGGTGGGCGCCATGCAGCTGTACTCCGTGGAGAGGAAGTGTTCGCAGCCCATTGAGGGCCACGCCGCGTCCTTCGCCAGCTTTAAGCTCGAGGGCAACCCGGAGCCCTCCACGCTCTTCTGTTTCGCCGTACGCACCGCCCAGAGCGGGAAACTTCACATCATCGGTGAGTGTGAATCATTATTTGTCAGAGTATGGTAAAAAAAATCAGTCGGCATATTTCCCCAGGAAATAGTTTGAAGTACCTACTCGTATATGTAATAATTTTTTTCCATCCTTTAATTATTGTTTGTGGCAATGAATACATTCTGAAGATAATTTTTAAACATCGAAATTTGTGACGTTGGCCTCAGGTGCCTCAATTCAATTGTTTTTTCGCAGAGGTGGGCCAGCCGCACGCCGGCAACGAGCCGTTCACGAAGAAGGCGGTGGACGTGTCTTTCCACCCGAGGCGCAGAATGACTTCCCGGTGGCCATGCAGGTGTCGCCCAAGTACGACGTGGTGTACGTCATCACCAAGTACGGCTACATACACATGTACGACATCGAGACCGGCACCTGCATCTACATGAACCGCATCTCCTCCGACACCATCTTCGTCACGGCGCCGCACGAGGCCCTCTGGTGGCATCATCGGTAACTAGCGCACTCTCATCCTACCTGACTACCCTTGTTATTTTCCAGTTTTCCCCGAACTAATTATGTTATTTCTCCGTCAAACTCGACCTACTCTCTATCCTACTCAGAAAAGTAGCATGGATGATCGGTCTGGGAGAGACGAGTACACCTATGAAGATATGGAGTCAGTGTTGAGAATTTCTAGTCTTCAAAAGCGTAGATCTAATATTGATTCCATTTTCATATTTTTAAATTGCTAAATGCCATGATAGATGCACCATCTTTACTGACTCATGTGGCTTTCTGTATTCCAGTCCGTAGGTTTAGAAATAATGACGTGCTGTTCCTTAGTCACCACAAAACTAACTATGGTTTTCATGCCCCATTGTCTCGATTGTGTCGTATTGTAAACTCAAGACGGGATCTGGACTTGCTCGGTGTAATGCCCACTTTATATGAGACAGTTTCTTGTTCAGAAAACTACACAGTTTCTTGTTCAGAAAACTGTGCAGTCTGTCAAACTTCTGTCAAAAGACACGCTAAATATGTGTATTTTTGAAACGCGATTGTAAGTTATTATCGTATGTTTGCTCTCAGGAAATTGTATATTTAGCTAATTATGTATATATGTTATTGTTTTTTTACGTATTTAAAAGCATACAATAAACCAATGTCAGCTTAAATCTGACACTAGCACACAGTTTTTCATGCAGTTTTACCTTTATACGGGACCGTTTTCAGACTGCACAGAAAACTGTGTAGTAAACTGCGCCATATAAAGATAGCTTAAGTCTATCAAGATTTAAACATTCACTGAAGTAGACCCGATCCTGTCTTGAGTGTGTCCACATTTTATTCTAACTGTCTTAGCTTCACCAATTTAATGTTCTGTCACTTATTTTTTACTGCTTGTTATACCTTTTATGCTTAACTCTGTATTTTAAAATGGATTTTTCCGTAAATAAAATAAAATAAATAAATAAATATCCTTCCTTGCCGCCCTAGCTTTGTCATTTCTCTACCTGACCGTGTTGATTTCCCCCAGGTGTGAACCGCAAGGGCCAAGTTCTCTCGGTGTCCGTGGAAGAGGAGAACATCATCCCCTACATCAACACCGTCCTGCAGAACCCCGAGCTGGCGCTGAAGATGGCCGTGAGGAACAACCTGGGCGGAGCTGAAGACCTGTTTGTCCGCAAGTTCAACATGTACTTCCAGAACGGGCAATACGGAGAGGCCGCCAAGGTACCACCAATCTATCCAGTAACCTAATATACCTCAAGGCCGCCTTAAGTGAATGAGAAACTCACTCCGTGGGTAGAAAATACATTCATCAAAAGGTTAAGTTTCTTTCGAAACACCCTACAATTTTATGATCAGCGCTTCGGTGTTGACAAGTTGGAAGTTCAGAGAAAAATTGCGGACTTAATGTTTCTTGATAATATAATACATGGCAAAGTTGATTCTGTATTCTGCTTGGAAAATGTAATTTGAATATTCCAAGTCGGCGGTTGAGATCACATAAAACATTTGTCCCAACTTTTAACAATAACATGGCGCACTTTGATTCCTTATCTCGCATGTTAAGACTGTACAATGACATAGAAAAACATTTAAATATTGATGTATTCAATGATAGATGTGGTGAATTCAAGAGAAACTTTGAATCTTTTTATAACCTCTGATTGAACATATTTATGCAAAGCTTTTTTAAACCCTGTAAATTGTATGCGAGTATTATAATGCTGTGTAATTCTGTAATTGATGTGCAATAAAACCGTGTATCTCTCACAGTTGCTCACTTCCTCTCTTCATTCCACACACCGCCTCCTCATAAGCACGCACCCCAAATTTTGTGCGCTGATTGAGGATTGGTATTTTAAACTTCGCCTATAGATGTAGAGTGTAGCTGATAGAAAGTGTGAGACGTCTATCAGCTAGTTTATCTATGGAATGCAAAGCTCTTTTAAATTTACTCTGGAGCGGCATCATGCATGGCTGTTGACGTTCCTGAAATCTCTGGCCATGTGTATTTGAAAAGAATTTGTCTGTCAGTGGCAGGTGGCCGGCCCAAACAGCGCCCAAGGGAGATCCTGCGCACGACGCCGCCACGATCCAGCAGTTCCAGAAGTGCCCACGGCCGCCCGGGCAGACGTCCCACTGCTGCTGCAGTACTTTCGCATCTCTGCTGGACCAACGGCAGCCAAACAAGCACGATTCGCCTCAGATGTGCTGTGCGGCCCTGGCTGTCCAAGAAGACCAAGACAATAACTGTATTATCACTCTCCTATCCACGTATCCAAAAATTTCTCGATTTACGTTAAACCCCTTCCGGGTGATACATGAACCCTTAGGGGTGGGCCCAAAAAAGTTAAATTTACCTACACCTCGGGGACCCGGAAGTTTTTTTTACTTAAGTTGATAGTGTTAAATGCTAAAATTTATGTCCTAGGGGGAATAAAAGGCAAAACAACTTTCCAATTTTTTTTTTTTTTTTTTTTTTTGGGTTTTTTTTTTTTTCCTTTTTTTTTTTTTTTTTTTCTGTTTTTTTTTTTTTTTTTCTTTTTTTTTTTTCCTGGGTTTTTTTTTTTTTTTTTTTTTTTTTTTTTTTTTTTTTAATTTTTTTTTTTTTTTTTTTTTTTTTTTTTTTTTTTTTTTTTTTTTTTTTTTTTTTTTTTTTCCCCTTTTTTTTTTTTTTTTTTTTTAAAGGTTTAAAAATTTTTGAATTTTTCCCTTAAAAAAAAAAAGGTTTTTTTTTTTACCATAAAAAGTCAAAGGGAACTCTAATTTTTAACCGAA
>JAGVSP010002260.1:0-44244 GCA_022494985.1 Micrasema minimum | reverse complement strand
ACGCGGTTATCGCGGTGGAAAATGAAAAACTTCAAAAGCTTTTCGGCGAACTACATTATTTAAACATATATTATTTAGACTTTCCTTTTACCTACCTTACATCTTATATTTTTTAAAGGCATGCTCGATTGCTGACAAACGCATCGGAAGAAGACTAAAGCTGAAGACGCAATCGTTTAATAATTTGTCTATCGGATTTACTCCAAGCAGTTTGAATAATTTTAGAGTTCATGCGTTCTAGAACATATTATTTTGATCTCAGCTTATACGATTTTTAGACGATTGTGATTTTCAGGCTAAAACATTAAAACCTAGTAAAATGTTGAATTCACAATTTGCTCTTCTTAGAAAAGGTAAAGTAATGTTAGTTCCTACATTCTATATTCTATGTCCTCTGATCCCTAATGAAGGATATCAGAATTGACTTTCTGGAGGCTGAGCAGCTTCACTTGGAATAAGAGACTCTACTTAGATTTAAGGAACTCTGGTAAAAGTGAAATGAGCGTTCAGCTTGAGGTACCCTGCAGAGTTGAGTAGCGAGTAGCGAGTAGTGAGTATCCGTTGTGAATTCACCGCCTCGCGTAGGAATGCTTGTAATTGGTGGAGACGAAGCGCGGGAACGGGCCCGCTCCTTTTATCTTGCGCGCCTCACCGCTGCTGCTGGCTGTTCGTGGCTGCTCTGCTCTCCTCCGCTCTCCTCTGCTCTCCTCCGCTCTCCTCTCCTCACCTCCCTGGTGGGCGGGGCGGGGGTGCCGTACCCTACATCAGGTACTATCTAGTACATGAATCTTACAAGGCATAAGGGATCCTAAATGGAAAATTGATTTAATTGAACAATCTGTACTATTAAGAGTACCTACCTACACGGATTCGATGTATGACATAATCTATTTGTTAAAACTACATGTTATGATCACCTATTAATTAAAAATTGACACACTTTTAAAGCAACTGCAGTTATTAGGTACTGTAGCCAATGCAACTGCAGCTAACACTGGTATATGTCGAAATCACCAATTTACCATTGCCAATTTTCTTCTAAAAATCAAATCCTGATTGAGCCCTGACTATCCCTAGCAACCGGTAAAAATTTAAAACTACATTTTATTGATAATTTCTCCAGTCTGCGATGGTAACACTACTTCAGCTCTTGGGCATTTTCAAAAAATTAACATTCGAAAAAACTTAAAGAAATTTTTCAGTATTATTTACTCGTCCTCGTATACCTGCCTACCTATTGCATTATTATCCTTCGTACAAAGATACCTAGGTACATTACGTTATCGTTGAAATCGTGAAAAAAGTAAATACCTACCCTCAAAAATATGATAGAAAATGCCGACACTTGTGGTTAATAATCAGTCAGGGAAAGTGAGTACCGGAGGAGTTTCTTTATTAGTCCACAGCGGTTTAATATCCTACCTAATCAGTCAAATAAAAAACATAATCCTGGTTTTAAAAATATGTGTACTTATGTATAATATAATCCATGTACCTATATTTTAGCTTTATTATTTTATACATCTATACAAGTTCCTTCATGCACCGTTGCAATTATTAGTATTTCTATCTAAGTAGGTACATATTATATTATGTAGTACCTACATACCTTATGAGGCAGTAAAGTAGGTTGGTAGATAGTTGTGTAATATTGTTTGCCTTCCGTTCTTCCCACTTCCCACCCCTTCCCGACCAACGCGCAACTAGGGGACAAGACAGAACACAATGAGGACAAAACCTTCCCGCCCGTGTGTAGTGTGTAGAGTGCAGAGCCTGCGGAGGTAGAGGGCGGAGGGTGGAGGGTGGAGGGTGGAGGGTCAGCCCGGCCGGGGTCAGCGGGAACAATAAGCGGCAGCATACTTCACGTGTGGCGGGCTCGAACAATGTTCCCTGTCTCCGTGCGTCATGTTATCTTTACGTCTTACTACGATCCTTCTACTTGCATTGTAGGTACTATAACTACCTACCCCTACCCGTATACATGGAGTAACAAAACTCGTAGTACGATCCGAAACTGATGAATCTACGTCATATTTGGAAACGAATGTGTTATATGACTTTTTAATCTGGGCTTGAAAAAAATTGTTTTCCCGCTCATAAAAGCTTTCATAAGTATGGAAGATTAAGTAAAATTGCAAAAATCCTTATTAAAATGCTGTTTTTTTATTTTGTTTTCTTCGTGGATAGTAGGTATTAGGTATTAGGTAATTTGACTAAATAAATGATATTTATCAAAAAAAATAATTTCGTACTCAATTTTCTCGAAAACTATGGGTCAAATAAAATTTAAAAATTCTACGAAATCGACTCCAAATATGACGTAGATTCACTGGTTTCCCGCTTGTACGTTGAGTTTTGTTACACCATGATAGGTAGGTACCATGCATCTGTGTGATTGAGTAGGTTATATTCGTAATACATAGTTTATCAATATTATCGTACCTACCTACTTAAAAATTTGGATCGAATCGAATTGAAAAAAAAATTAATTTAATCAAGTAAATGAAGTTTTATAAAAAAAAATATCTGCATGGTAACTACCTAATATCAGTATTATCCTTATTTATGATTTAAGTAGATAGCCAATATGGCAATCATTAGTGAAAAATTCACTTTACGTCCCTCCAAGTTTACTCCCTCCAACTCCTGTGTAGGTGTAGATGTCTTCCTTTCAAATTATACCTAGGTATAGATTCACATATCGTATGTTTATGTAATAGGGTTGTTCCCGATAGCATGAATATCTTTGAAAACGTTATAAATATTTAAAGTATATTTTTACAATTCCAACGATATAAAACACAACGATCAAAAATGTTGTTTTCATTCATAAATTTATGTTTTAAAAACACGAAATTGCGAGTGACTTTTAACGCCCGTTATTGGCTAATGACGTCATACCCGTCCATTATAAAAGGCGGAAAATTCATTACGAAGTGAGCGCTCATATTGATGTGACGTCGTGAGCGCTATTTCAAACCGCGCTAGAAAATACATATGACATCGTAAAAAAAATTAAAAAAATCCCTTGATATTGTTATTTTTCAATATTTTTTTTTAAATAAAAAATAGAAAATCGGAAAGAACCCAATTGTATTTTACATACATATATCTAATATTGTTCATTGTGATTTTTTATTGCACCCTGGCCAGGTTTCTAAATATTTAGTTTTTAAAAGTTGTTAGTGTTTGACTTAAACCGCCAGAATGAGTCTAGTTGCTTCTACCATCAGCAATCCAAAAAGTATCGGTATCACTATTTAGTATTTATAACTCGTAAAATTAATGTAAATATGTAGATATACCTTATAAGATGTAAAATGTAGCCCTTCAGTAATTCAAATAATTTATATTTCCTACGATTTCAAAGTCACCGTGCTCAATTTTGTGTGACATGTGTCCGTGTGTAAAATGAGCTCATAATAAAATTAAGATACTTCACGGAGTGTCTTCGGATGGGGAAAGATATAATCTTATCCCTAAATCATAAATTAACACGAAATCTTACATGGTCATCAATCCTGAGACGGGAATCGACTGCGACTCGCCTGCGCCTGTCGCGGTCCGCCAGCCCGAGCGCCACCACTCGCCGCGGGGACAAGTCGTGGTGACTCTAGTATCTACCTATTCCGTATTCCTCACCGCCCGCCGCCATCGCCAGATAGAATCATATTTCTATCTGCATAATATATCACGTCCCGATAAGAGATCGAGCACAGAACAGACCCCTAAAGGGTAACTACCATATTAACATAATAAATGTCCCACTAACAATCCTTGACCATATCGACGGCCCTTGGCGCCACGTCCTCCAGCTCACATTCATTATTGTTTCTCTCAAACGAAACCTTACTCTTCTCATATAAACCAAATAATATTAACGCGTTACATAACATTATATCTACATTAAAACGGCTGGTGGTCGTAGAAGTATTGTGTTACAAAAACAGTGCAAAATTAAACTAATTTCTTACGACAAAAATGAAAAATTTTCGTTTCTTCCTCCGCAGTTATTTATCAAATTTATAGTGATTCCTCCAAGGCATTATCCATAATGCTTTTTGTGAGTTATGTTTGCGTTAGGGGTACAATTTTATCGCAATATTTTTTTTTTTACAAGCTTTCTCAAATGAAATGTAAATGCCTCCAGCTTTGAGTAGAAATTACTAAAATTGTTGAAATACTATTTTATTCATTTGATTTATATTTTTTATTGACATTACTTGGTGGAATTCCATGATTAAATTATTAATACATAACTAATTAAAGTTAAATGAAAAATACTTGGTACACTTCCACTTTTATTTATTTTGACCAGTTAGCGCTTTCACTCTGTAACGGGCATCTTCAGACTGGTCTGAATTTATTTTCCTCATCATTTTGGCAAAATCCATCAATCTCTATTTAACACATTGAACACATTTTAAGATTAAAAAGTCGTTAATCTTTATCTTTCAGTTATTCAGATCATAAAGCATTGAACAAAATTATCTTAACGTCTAACTATATATCTACCTGTATCTATTGTTAATCTCATTCTCAAAATATGATATTTTTTGGAGACTTTCCATAAGGTAAAACCATAAGCAGATACATGATTACATCGTAAGTCGTAAGGTATTGTCCTAATACCTACATACAAGTACTAGTTAGTAAATCAGTAAAATCATGATTTATAATTTATTTCTTAACCCTTCCGTGTCGTCCTGTAACAATTAATCAAATCTGTTTCCGTTTTAGAAAACGATATTACCAAACATTGCATCTTGGTTTATTTTTTCAGAGACGATGACTGTTTTTTTACAGTAATTTATTATGTCAAGATAATATGTAGGTAAATACATAAATTACAATACCTATTTTAAAGCTTCCTGAAAATAGGAAAAAAAATCAATACGACCTGCAGGGCAAAATAAATAAAAAACTGAAAGCATGTTGATTGTAGATAGGTACCTATGTAGTACCTACCTACCTACATAGTTTGTATAATATGTAGGATGCGGGTGGATAAATTTATCTTATTATTTTTAAAACAGAAAACTGTTAAAACTATAACAATATTTTTAGTGTCGTCTTCCTTATTTGAATAATTTATTTGCAGACCTGTGTTTACAGGCGTTTGTCTATGTAGATATCCATACTCCTTTCCAGAGTTTCTTTGTAACTGTAGAGATATCAATAAGTTTTTTATAAGTTTATGCGCTTATGTGGAAAATTTACATAATAATAAAAGTAATACTATAATTAAGTGGGTACCTAGGACTGGTAAAAATAATAAATATTGTGCTAGGACACCAACAATGTTTGATAAGTCTGCTAACAAGACTTACTAAGGTAAGAGGTATGACTCTTATTTAATTCTGTCTACCTATGCACCTTATCAAAGCAATATCAAATGTAATTGTCTATTTCAGTGAAAAACTGAAATATCTAGGTACCACTACCTTATTACACAGATACAAATTCACGATGCATTATATTTTGCTCCTCTAATGAAGACAGCGTTGATTAGAAACATAATAATTATTTCTACTGAATAAAGTGAACAAATGGGTATTTTCTGCATAACTTACCTAATAGTTACTCTAGAAAGTTGTCATCGATTAACTACATTCCTGTTAACTAGTAGACAGATATATTTCTCAGTATACATTGTGATTTCTTGTCAACTAGGTAGGTACATAAGTAATGTATTTATTTGTATTTAACGGTTAAATTATCTATTGTCCACCTATTCGTAAGAGTTGGGCTGTATTTTGACTACTACCTGTATAGGGCATTTTTAAAAGTAATGTATTTATTTGTATTTAACGGTTAAATTATCTATTGTCCACCTATTCGTAAGAGTTGAGCTATATTTTGACTACTACCTGTATAGGGCATTTTTAAAAGTAATGTATTTATTTGTATTTAACGGTTAAATTATCTATTGTCCACCTATTCGTAAGAGTTGGGCTATATTTTGACTACTACCTGTATAGGGCATTTTTAAAAGTAATGTATTTATTTGTATTTAACGGTTAAATTATCTATTGTCCACCTATTCGTAAGAGTTGGGCTATATTTTGACTACTACCTGTATAGGGCATTTTTAAAAGTAATGTATTTATTTGTATTTAACGGTTAAATTATCTATTGTCCACCTATTCGTAAGAGTTGGGCTATATTTTGACTACTACCTGTATAGGGCATCTTTATAAGTAATGTATTTATTTGTATTTAACGGTTACATTATCTATTGTCCACCTATTCGTAAGAGTTGGGCTATATTTTGACTACTACCTGTATAGGGCATTTTTAAAAGTAATGTATTTATTTGTATTTAACGGTTAAATTATCTATTGTCCACCTATTCGTAAGAGTTGGGCTATATTTTGACTACTACCTGTATAGGGCATCTTTATAATATAAAATAAGGATACGATAACCCGCATTTTTCTACGAGTTTATATTATAATCTTTGAGTTGACAAACAAATATAAAATAAACACTAGTAAAAATATTGAGAAAGCACACAAAAAATATGTTTCTCTCGTGTTTTGGTGAGTTTTTTACTAGTCAATACGTCTCAATACTAGCTTAAAATTTGTAAAATAAAAACCGAAACGCCACGTGACGCTTTAATCGAGTTTTGAAAAGACGGTCCTGAATTTTGATATCATTGCAATATTCGGAACGCAAATCAACCTCCAACAATCCAAACAATTCAGTATTAATTGGTGCAGAAGTTCAAAACGACATGTTCAACATTAACTATTTTTCTACGTTTGCACCAGCGTTATAGAACTTCTCAGGCTAACAATCAAAGAACTTGGTTTCTAAAAGAAAGGGCAACTTAATGTCACACCTCCACCGCGCATCGACTCTATAGCGGCTGTTGGTGAAATTTTTGGCCAAAAACTAATATCCAAAAGAGGTGACATTTTAACTGACCACCCAGCAGTCTGGACTATTCCTTTGGGAATACTTCAAAAGCAAAGTTTACATCAGCAACCCAGTGACTATTGAACAATTAAAATTATGAAACGAAATGCCCAACATTTGAGCATTGCACCACCGGCCACGCGGTCGTGAACAATTTCCGGTCCAGGTTGCAGGAGAGAAAAATAATTAGGGTTAAAACATACATGATGTAATATACAGTAAATAAAACCCTCATTTGTGTACTTTAAAACACAAACAGTTCTTGATCAGTACCGCTTGTTTATTTTTTATGGCCATTCAAAACGTTAAAGGACTATTGGACCACTCCGACTATTTCTGTTTTACCAGTAGGCAAACGGTAGAATTATTGAAGTTATACTTCTTTGCGCCCGTTAGATACTTTGGGGTGGGATGTTGGTCGAGAAACCGCGTCACGCTGATTTTTAAGAGAAAATGGCGCATAAGAGAAAATGGCGCCACAGTCACTGATGCTTGTATCTGATACTTGTTTTGATACAAGTATCGATACTTTTATTGATAGAAGAAATAAACTGATAATGATAATATAGGTGTATAATATAATAATGAAGTCACGTATAATATATTGAATATAAATATATTGAATAATATTGAAAAATGTCTTATATTTCATTTATATATCCTGTCTGTTTGTGTGCGTGAGTGGGTGTATGAGAATGGCCAAAGAAGTATAACTTCCACCGTGTGGTCCGACGCACACCGATTTTTTATTTTTACTAAACGCCCTCTTGTTGCAGGTAACTGCATAACCAAATAACACAAAATCAAAGTATCGTTAAACAATATTTACTATGTGTCAGTGAAATGATTGAATTTGTTTTCTTTCTTCTCGACGCTCGCGCTGAAACGGTCCATTTCCCCAGAAGAGAATAATACTCTGGTTTACGAGTTCCCCAGCCGTCCCTTTCCATCACTCCGGAGTCTTGTACGGAGCCCTAATGGATTGGTGACATTTATTACTTCTCTACAAAAAAACATTCATTCAAAATAGTTTGCCGTTTCTAACCGCAACTGACAGCCAAGTACGCGGTTACTGCATTTTACACCTCTCGTCATTTTCGCATCCAAATTGCTTCAAAAATATGTTTGGTATTTTATGTTCTTTCTTTTCTCTGTCCACACCTAATGACCTAATGGTGCATAGATAATAGAATTGGTCCACCAAGTTTAGTATATTGTGATAAATTGTCATGTAAATGAAGGTTAGTTGATCGGTTTTACGTTCCACTGAAAATAATAAGAATACTTGAGGATAAGGATTTTTTAAACATTGAGATACATGATTAAATAAATAAATGAAATTCATAAATAAACAAATGTTTCATAAATACGAGTACTTCATTTTGGTTCTTAATCAAACTCAATCATGCATTGTGGCCTACCGTGCTTGTATTCATCCAATTTGACTACGTCACAAGTAGACGGATTTTCAGTACGTATCTATCTATCTATCTAATTTATGTTCCCATATTTATTCCCTTATGAGATATGATTAGAATCTCTTTGGCACTAATGCAAAATCTAATCCTCATTCCAATGAATTATCTTGGGTCTATCTACTTGCAAACGGATATAGGTGGGTGTTATTTTGGTAATAACGCGTGTGAGTATTATTAGAGCTTTTTTAATTCAACAATTTTCTAATACAGACACGGGAATGGCTTAAACACCCCATAAATGTCACATCATAAAGAACTCGACTAATAAATTATAGCACCCTAACAACATAATAATAATATAATATGAAACATTCACAATATGTAAGCAGCTTCTACGAGGTTTGTTCAATAAAATGGTGACTTAATTTTTCTTGAAAAATATTTATTTATTCATCAGTATCTGTTTTGTTCCCTTCAAAGTAGTCCCTTTCAGACGTAATAATACATATGCAAGAGCTTTTTTCAACCCTCGAAACACTTCTGATTTGCGCTTTTTGGTATGGTCTTGAGCTCTTCCAGCGATGCGGTCTTAATCTCCTCAATCGTGGCAAAACATCGTCCTTTATTTTTTTTTTTCAGTTTTGCGAACAGGAAAAAGTCACAGGAGACCAAGTCCGGTGAATATGGTGGCTGAAGCATGATTACGGTGTTATTTTTGTCCAAAAAATCACGAACAAGAAACGATGTGTTAGCAGGTGCATTATCGTGATGCAAAAGCTATGAAGTGTTTTGCCGCAAATCCAGGCGTTATCTTCGTATTGCTTCATTGCTGCCTCAAGGCTGCCAATGGTGGCCATCCAGAGGTCTAGAGATTAGCCTGGTGCTCTTCCAAGAGTTTAACCGATGGGATAAACGAGATTACATAGTTGAAAATTTAGAAGGTATCACATACCTAATTACCCTCGATTGATAGCAATATTGTCACCAGATTTCTGCGGATATTTTCTTTTGACCGAAAATCCCCATCAATTTACCGTACCTCAAGACCTTTCCTTTAAATGGATAACCTATTCCTAAACATTTAATAAAAACTTGCAAATCATCAGTTTTAGAAACATATGCTCAAAGGGGTGCGAATGCTTTCATTTGATCCTGTGGTAAGGTTAGTAACTACTTATAATACTGTCAAATAGGTTTGTAATGTTGTGGGCCAAGTACTTTCTAACACATTAAAATATATTATATTTTTGCATTAGTATAATTTGCGATCAGATCCACATATCTTTACCTTTTAGTTTGGGGTGTACGTAGGTGATGTAAAATGTCCCCGGCCTCCAGCGAGTGCGCAAGGAAGCAGCGCCCGCGCCCTTCCCACGGAGCAGGAGCGGCAAGTGCCCTAATGAAGGATCCTTGTACGAAGGAAGCGATCTGTAAACACTTCCACCCCAGGGAACAATAAAGTGACACTTCTCTTCCCAGTATCCGCATTCTCTACTCACCGCTTTGTTTTCCACTTAAATAGCCTCGTTAATTCAGCTTTATGGCCTTTTTTCCTACTTAAGTGCCACAATATATGCGCGTTACTTGTTCGCCTTTATTACCCGCAAGAGTCGTATATTTTTAAACCCGATTTACGGAGGATAATAAATTACAGGTTTACGAAAATACTTAGATATGTTTCAATTATTCCAATTTGTTGTCACATTTAACGATATTATATTTTGAATATTAATTTGACCGTCTTAAGTATTATCTTTCAGTGATTAAGTAAATGCAAATAGGTATCAAAGGTTAAAAACTGTAATGGAAGAACGAAAAACTATCCTGAGGTTATCACGAAATGATGATTTGATTAAATGATGGTTACATTTTTGTAGGAGAATGAAGTATAAATCATAACAGTTTCGACAAATTTAGTAGCACGAAATAATGATTATAATTCGTACTACCTTCACCTGTTGGTTGTAAAGGTAAGGAATGTCTCCAGTAGGGATCCCTGGAGATGCAGCTACTTTAAATGCAAAATCCCAACATCTCAATAAAGTATACAGAGCCGATTAAACGGGTACCCGACCAGATAAAATCTAACGAAACAGACGAAGAAAAAAAGAGCCCAACAGCTTTCACTATTTTTACATTTAAAAAAACAACAATAGCACGAAGGCGTTCGAACGATTCACGTTCATCCTTTTGTTTCTCGCGAAGACTTGTGTCTAAATTTAAATCAGATGCGGCAATGTATTTGAAATTGTCGTGAGTGATTCGGGACGGAAATAAATTTGACTGCAATACGCCGGTATCCGAGTGTTTTCCTTTTGTCCGCTTTATTGCCCGTGTTACAAGATTTATCCAACTGGTCTCACTGTGATGCTGATGGTGTGATCCATGTGCACCCATTTACGTCATTCTTCTAATCTTAGTTCCGAGCCGAAGTGGCAGATCTTTGTGTTCGAAAAGTAGGAATTTATACATACTTTACGGTTTATAGCACCATGCTGCAGTGGCATATTGTTCATCATACTTCTAAAATCATAATATGTCGTAAAATTACAGATCTATCATGAACATTTTTATGATTGAGTGCTGTGGATATTTTGAAATGTTGTGATGAACGCTCACTACAAATTTGGAGATACTGGCGAAGAATCATAAAATTTTAAAAACCATCACACTTGCATTTATATTCCCATCCATCCATTTATGCACTTGCAAATTACGAGGACCTCCAATACTACGATAGGTATTAGAATAAAATATTGAGTCCGATGTCGACGAATTATTATAACCAAAACATAGAGATCAGAGTAACGTGGATGTATGGATGCAATCAGGGGTATCGTGTTCTCTAATCTGTTTGTTTTATTATTATTTCTGTATAATTTGATGGTGGTTCCCGGTTCCCGGTTCCCAGTTACCACTTCCCACAGCGTTATGCAGTGGAATTCCTCTCCCAGGATGTTTTGCCATAAATTTTACTTCACCGCCTTTTCCTTTGTTTTGTAAATACTTCTGGTTGCCAAATAATACCTTTCGGGACTTTCCAGTAGCGAGTGAACTTTACGAAACACTGGAAATGGAAAATATACATATGTACAATTTTATATATTTTATTACTCTGAAATATTATGTAGAATGGTAAATACCTACTTAAATTTTTTTTTTTCACAGAACACCAATAACTGGACTATTCTTCCTACATAGCTTTGTTTCCAACCTAGCGTAGGTAGGTACCTACGTAAGTTACCTAATAAAACATAAATTATTGTGTATACTTACAATTGACATCTCAACAGAGACGAGAAGTTTGGAAGGGAATATGGATATCTAGACGCTTACAAGGCTTATGACATGTCATTGGCCGGTTTAAGTGACCACATGATGTAGGTATTCCCCATTTCTCCTAGTATTTGATATCCACATTCCCTTCCAAACCTCTGGTCTCGGTTGAGATTTAAATTGTAATTTAATATTAGCCCGTAATGGGTGCAATCCAGTTTTTGTCTATAAATATTTGGATACTTACCTTCATTTCGTAAAACAACATCCTTTCCTATCCTTTCCCTTATCCATACTCACTTGATTAAGGCACTGTATTGAGCACACATTTGTGTTTTGACAGTTGATTGCACAAGGGGTTACGCGCTTTGGTGCTAATCCAAAATGTCAGATATGAAATGCAAGGACTACTTTTCCTTATTTGCTCCTCATGATGCATTGGTGCATCAAGTGCGGTGTATCTTGATAATTCTTTACATGAGTGCAAGATAATCAGTCTTACGCTTCGGCACCGGGTCCAAGGTATCATATATGAAATATCTTTATGTGAAAATCACACATTAAAATTAGAAAAAACTGCATTTAAGTAAATACTTCTGATGTTTGCACTGCCGCATGCAGTGCCGGGAATCGAACCCAGTACTTTTATGCCTGTATGGAGTGCAAGTCGGTCGATTTACCTATTTAATATATTTAAACTCATGTACCTATGCACATCATGTAATTTTCTGAAGAAAAGAATATTAAGATAGATGTATTAGATGTACCTATAAGGTCATCTAAAAATAAGTATGTATGTACCGTATCCAGAATAGCAGAGTGTTAATATGTCGGTCCTCGTATCTGGCAAGTGGCTTCATTATTCAATATGGCGCAGCGGCCTAACCACTAATCACAGTAATGCGTGTTTCATTCGTCTAAACGTTTCATTACACCTAATTCAAAACGCGTTTGTGATTGGTTTGGAGATAAATCAAAATTCCTCCTTTATCTGTCTACTCGGACTCAGCACTTACCACAGCTACTTAACTTTGAATGAAGGGTTTGGAAGGGGTTTTTATTTATTTTTTTGTTTTACAAATCAATTCATTTTATTATTTTTATAATGATAGCAATCCTTTACATTTACACAGGTAAGTTTTACTTACATCCTACGCAATATGACAAAGAAGTATTTGGCGAAAAACCAAAAGCTTTTCTGCCCTATTGTTGATTTGATAAAGTATTATATATTATTCGAACGGGTGGTGGCCTAGTGGGTAGCGTCGCGGTCTCTGAGTCCAGAGATCGTCGGTTCGAATCCCCACTTCGACACGACTCGATTCCTATTTTCAAGGACAAGCCGCTTAGGCTTTATTGAAAATAGTATTTACAAATTGAAATATGTGCAAATATCATAAGATTGCATAGATTTCTTTTTGATACAAAAAAAATTTAAAATTCTTCATTTTATCTAAATATGATTTCGTTATTATATTTATTTATACACAGCGCTTGGTGTTCCAATGGAGTGCCCTATGCACCACTAAGTGCGAATAAGGGAAAGTAGTAGTACACGTAAGAACCGTCAATTTACCCAAAAATATCAAATAAAAAAAATATTTTATATTTTCCAATGATTTTTTTAATTTTGTTTATAATTACTTTGTTTTCTTTAAAACATTAACGTATCATTTTCTGTTTCAGGTAGGTACACGTTTTATTGTAATTTATGTATAAAAGAAAACACAGTGCTTACATTAACAGAAAATTAATTAACTAATTGCATCGTTCTTCATTATCAGGAAAGTTGACTACAAAACACACCTAGAATTTCTCCTTAATTAGTATCACAATGCGACATTCCATCGAATCAGAATCTATCATGTTCATGTGAATAATGTTAAATTGATTTTAGTTTCATCATTATGAATGGAAATAATCCTTAAAAATGTTTATTTATTCATTTCAAAAAATCTAAAATACAATGATGTTTATATTATGTGTTACCAAAATTTGACAAGTAAAATTAAAGTACAAATTTAGCTTTTATACTGGATCATAAAATATGAGCTACCGAATTCCAATAGGAACCTTCAAAGCAGATTTACCTATAAATTGGTTACGGAGAAAATTGATAAAAATGGTGATAGTTTCAGTAAATTATTTCCACCACTCCTTTGTCGTTTGTCGTTTCTAACTAAGTTTACAAGATAACTTTTATTTTAAAATTATACGTTTTTGAAGCGAGATCAATTTTTTTATAAAAAAATTTGTGTAAATAAAGAAAAAGGATGGTAAAATATGATTACCGGGAACCACATGAGATTACGAGATAATTTGCATTTTGGGATTTCATGTAATTTAATTTGTCTCGAGAAATTAAGACAGTTTATGATTTATTTGAAAAGTAGAATTTAAATACATAAATACATACATAACTTCCTCAATGTTAATTTTATGTAGATTATTATTTTTATTATGGATAATTTATATAGCGCCGTTTTCGTATAAATATACCTCAAGGGCGCTTTAAATATTGAATTTAACGGCTCGGGAAATTTAAAGTGATTGAAAACTCAATTTCTGAGTAGAAATTACCATTATCAAAATTAATCAAAAGATTTTGAGAACATATAGGTCTTAAGTTTCTTTCGAAACATCACTTCACTCTCACAGTTGCGCACTTCTGGTGGGAGAGCATTCCAAGCCACAGGGCCCGCAACCGCAAAAGCGCGCTCTCCAAACTTTGTACGCCGATTACGGATCGGTACTAAAACCCTGCCTATAGCTGTAGATGTAGCTGATCGAAGTGTGAGACATCTAATTTTTCATATTTGTAGTTGTAATTATTCATCCTCAAAAAACACACGAATCAAAAAGTCATGTTTGTGTATTGTATTTTACCTACGCGAAAATTTCATAAAAAGTGAGTAGGGAGGTAAGTAGGTAGGGGCTTGTTTATGAAAAGAGCAATCAAGTGAGGCGGTTTGGGGATTCGATCCAACGATCATTAGACTCGTAATAAGCAACGATACCCCTACTACGGGCATTATCCGACTCTTTATAACACAGAAATTAAATTCAATTAAACGAGCGCATACTAGTCGCGAGCCATTTCCCGAGATATATCTTATTCGCACAAATCTTCATTCAATCTTTATTATAATTTAGCCGGTTTTTGGCAAGCCAAATATTGAGAAAAGCAGTCGAAATAATAAAAAATCAGACAAGCGCGATGATTTGACGTTTGACGTAAGGCCGCGTTATATAGCGTGCATCGGCCCCGCTCGGCTCAGATCGGCTATGTTCGGCTATCGATACCACGGTATCGAACGAATGTCACTGTGATCGCTCAAATCGTTAGCAATAGCACGTGAATAGCACGCTTTTAACTACGTCGATAGTTATCTGTGCTTGAGCTACTGGTATAAGTAGCTACCAATATCCAAACGTAGATTGGTAGGTACATACATTCTCGTACGTAGGTACTGGGTACCAACTTGCAATAAGTAATAATATGAATGTGCTTCTACATGTTTCAAAAGCAAACTTGACAGTATTTGGGTTTCGAATAGCTGTTCAGAATAAATAAATTATTAAATCTGTTGTCGTTTCTACTTAATTTTAGGTTGTTCACACTGTGTTTTCAGACCATATTAATTTTAATAACATTTTAAGGCAATCGAATAAAACATTATTCATTATCTAAATTTAACCAACAATATGTAACTATAGTACGGATGCACATTTTTAAATATAAAACTGTTTAATTGATCGGATTTTACATTATTCACTACATTTGTTCCTGAAAACCAAATGCAAAGGAAATAACATAAAGGGAACGACTGAGATTCATCTCTAAACGTATTAAACCCTTAATTTATCAATAGATTTATAATAATTGTTATAGTAACAAGGTAAAACGTTATTGGTACTCTTTTTACATCAAGATTCATTATTTACACTTCTTATTAAATTTCCTAATATTTACAAGTTGAATTATTGTCTTTATTCTATCACTGTTTACAAGCACGAGTAGGTATTTGAATAGTCAATTGTCTAATAGCGTCCTACTCCAGCGGTCCCGCAACACTAGAACAGCGAACTTCTGGATCACTGGAACTCACTGTTAATAATAATACATTTGGAATATCTAACACTTAGCATTTGGAGAAATGCAGTTGGTATAATATTATCACTTGTAAAGTTAGCCTTATTCAGCGCCCTTGGAATATTCACGAAGAATGACTTGACTTCAAAACCAGTAAAGATCCTTCGACGATTCTTGTACTTGAGCTTCCAAACCTGAAACAAAAGAAATTATATTTATTAAAATACTAATCGACGAGATTTAAAAAAAAAAAAGTTAATCCAGACGAAGCGAAGTTTAAAGAAAAATTAGCTCTAGGATGTATGTAGGTGAAAATAAAAACATCAACCTATTAGGCATTTTATTTAAATGATGTTTTCACTAACTTATAATTTAATAAATTAAATATTTTTGAAAATGTGCAAAATGCTCTTGTATTCTAGGTGGGGAAGTTTTTAGCATTTATTTGACTAGGGTTGCGGCTGTCTCGAACAAAGCTCCACGAAATTACGTGCGCTGGAGCAGTAATATGTTACCTCTCTAGGAGAGGAATTTACTATATCACCATGTCACCAGTGCGGGGGATGAGGGGTGCCGAGAGTCGCTGCCCCCCAGCCCGGCTGCGCAAGGAACACGCGTGCGACGCACGGCCAGCAGGAATTTTAATATGTTTTGCGACAATAGACACAGGTTATTGAAATATTATTTCATGCCCGAGATGTGGCGCCCAGGGCCGGCAGTGGACCGGGGGGCGCCGCGCGTAGGTACCATCGAGTGCTCACTGCTCTAGCCGTGCTTTAGGTAGATGTGGGTGTGTGTGTGTAGGTACTACGCTGCACCACGCACCACTACTTACACCGACCTATCCAACCTCATTTTTTTTCTTTCTGAAAGTAATTTTCAGATTTTCTGTTCTGAAATTATACTACTACTACTACTTTTTCTTATCCGCACCCAATGGTGCATAGGGCACTGCATCAGCACACCAAGTGCAGTGTATCTTGATTTTTTTAAAATTTTAACCACCATTTTTTAGTACCAGTCCAAGGTATCACACATAAAATTATATGCGCCCTTGAGGTGATTTTTCATAAAAATAGCACTTAAAATTTTTTCCAATTATTAATCATTATAAGTAGCCGAAAACACTAGAAAGATATAATTTAATAAGATTTCCACTAAAAATATAAATTCATTATTGGCGGGTGGACGGCGGGCGAACGGGTGGCGGGTGAGTATGAACGGGTGATGGCCCAGTGGGTAGCGTCGCGGTCTCTGAGTCCAGAGATCGTCGGTTCGAATCCCCACTTCGACACGACTTGATTCCTAACTTCAAGAACATAATTTGAAAAAAAGCACACAAATTGAAATATGTGCAAATATCATAAGATTGCATAGATTTCTTTAAAAAAAAAAAATATATATATATTTTGGTGACGCGCCCCAATTTATTTTAGGATCAAAAGTTGAAATGAACTCTGAGGAATGCAGTTTGGTAATTAAAGCGAAAATCTAATTTCTGACGCAATGAAATTCTGCATAATGTCTGTTGTATTCTTTTACGACTTCAAGCCTTCACCCGGCGCTGACGCTGGGTGGTGGTGTACAACAGTGGGTAGTGAGTAGTGAGTAGTGAGGTACCAGTAGGAGGTACCTAGGCACTAGGGGCTGGAGACAGGAGACAGGTTATTTATTACCGGGGGTGTCCGGTGTTCTGTTATTAATCCGGCAACCCTCCCCAGCCGCCACCACCAGGTGGGGCGGTGAGGGGGCGGGGGAGAGCCCCCAACTGAGGAATGTTCATGAACTAAATGGATGCATAATATTCAATATTAGTGGTATTCATCAATACACCTATGCAAAAATACAACATGGATTGTTAGCGAGTTTGAGCCATCCCCTGTTCCTAATTAGTGCTTGTGAAATATTTCTCTACATACAGATTGCATTATTAACCCTTTGCTTTCTAACGGTACAAATATGTAGGTACTACCATGTATGAACATCAGTAATATTTATTATTTGAGAACACATTCTCTACATTTTTTTTCTACTATTAGTCATTGAGAAAGTATTTTTTATAGACAACACTTTTTTCTAGTTTTAAAAATTAATTTGTTTAAAAAATCTTGCAAGCAGCTTATTTTTAAATGATTTGTACGTACTTATTTGAATTTCTATGCATGGCATTTTTGCTTATCCTTTTCTGGTTATATTGAACTGTATAACTTTGTGTAAATGTAAACGCTCTGTGGGCGTAAAATTAAATAAATAACAATATCATATAATAATAGTCAAACGTTAAGTAGTTCAAGCCATTTAGTTTTTCATTGAGCTGTAGCATTATTGACACATGGTTAATTATTTTTATGCATTAGGTACTAGTCAGTGTTCGATTTTTTAATTATTATTTTTTTGTGAGAAATTATTTTATGTCGACTAGTAATGTTAGTTTTTTTAACAAGTTTTTATAATTTTCCCGTATTTAATATTAACGAAGGAGTGGTTCATCTTTACGGATGACCCCTCCTTCGTAAACCAACAAAATGTTGGTGATAGAGGGATTTATTATGTGTCCAAAACACACATTTTTTTTTTACATAGTGTTTGTTATTCTCCCGCCTCTCGTGAGAATGACATTCCTAACTCTCTTTTAAACTTATAAAAAAATAGCAATTTAACTTTTGACCCCGTTATTCCGCCTTATTTCATTGCCAGAGAATCTGCTCTATGGTAAATGAAATCTCGCGCGGAAACGTTTATCTATGAGCCCCTTCCAAAGCAACTGTCATGGCGTGCGGACGTCGCTATCTTTTCTACAGGCCGTCACGACCTAAAAACCGAGGGCATTATGGCGAATTCGTAAGTGTTGTAGCTTTTTAATATCAATCTAAATCCCCGAATCAAACTACGTATTACAGCCTGGTTTCTCTGATCTTTTTTTCAGGTCTAATGCCCTTTTCCTACTATCTTTTTTTCTTTATACCTTTTATACTCCTGACATAATATTATAATATGATAATTTAAAAATGGCCTAGACACTGATCCGTGTCTAGGAGCTAGTTACCGAGTGTCACACGCTGACCGGTACATTATAGAACGCAGATATTATCCTATATCCGTCACGTCTCACGCGTGAAATTTCCGGACCACGTGTGAGGATATATTTACAATTTGATGCTTCACAAGACTTATTTACAAAGCTTCACCTCGTGCATGTCCTGATGTGGACACTGCACACTTTCGATACATGGATTCTTCACCTCTCTTCAAAATTTCACCTCTACATAAAATTAAATTCTTAACCTCCAAATTTAGTTCATTCATCTCAACACTAGACTGCATTTTCTTTAATCTTCGACGTACAACTTTTTATTTGTAAATTCCAGTATGAATGATTCGATGGATGGATTCATTACTTAAGTTTGCAACCTGCGTTTGTAATTATATCTATATTATATCTTGTCAAAATTATAACCTATATACTTACCGTGCCTAGCACATTATCTTAACCTTGTAAACATACTTATATTTTCATTACACACATTGAAATTCTGTAACCTTGTTTTATTTATATTCTGAACTCTGTGGTATTACAATCCTTGCTTACTTTTATAAATTTTTGTGAGTCTCTTGTTAACTGATTGAGCCATGCTGGTGAGCGTTAGAGGATGATGAGCAAATCAGGTAAGCCTCACACCCCCCCAACGTTACAATAGGTTAAGTAGTTATAGATATTAGAGATACGCATTTTTTAAATTTCTGTTACTGCTTACACAAAATGTATTATTATCATTTTTTGTTACTATTTCAACTTTTTTTACTATTCAAAGTCGTTGAGAAAACATTTATCTTCCCAATTAAAATGTTATGCATGAGTTATTAATGGCAACATAAAAATTAGAAAATAAAACATATGCAAATTTTTAAATCACAAATGTGCAATGTTATATTTTTTGAACGATGCTGGTGTAAAAAAAAATACATGACAACCTAGTGAAACTTTGTTTAAAAAAATATATAGTTAAAGTTTAATTAATTCAAATAATACTTCCTTATGCATCCAATTTTGATATAAAAGGAACTATTATAATCATATTTTAATTTAGTCTAGACTTTAATTTTTTTCGATGTAACCGGCTCTATGTAGGTATAGATATTTCGATTAATATCTACATGGCACCTATTCTATTTCACTTTTGTTGATCCGTGCATCAATATCAAATGCGTAGGTATGTTTTTAGTACCATTGTCATTTCAAGGATCGGACTTAGGCAGACACAACTAAGTTATGTGCAACTAGTACCAAACTGTAGAAGTCTAAATAAGTACCTATACAAAATATTTTTACCAAAATATCTAAATTTACTGATAACTACCGCCCTACTCTTTTTCCTTCCTGTAAAAACTTTTTGAGGAACAAGTAGCTCTGGAAAGATGAAAAGGTTAGAGATGGTCGGAGGGGACCGGTGGGTAGGTGGGTGTTGTAGCGAAGAGTGGAGTGGAGGGTGGGGAAAGGCGGGAAAAGGGAAAACTGGGGGAGAGTTTCAGGAAAGTGCCTGAAATGGCCCGGCTCAGAAGGGTCGGGAAATCGAGGAGGGAAACTTTACTAGGAATGTGAAACAGGAGTCCAGGAGGGAGAATAGGTGGTATATATATATGTAGGTGGTAGGTTGGTACATACCACCAAAGCAGCAGTCAGTAAGTAGTAGGTACCCCAATCCTTCCACAATTTTACAATAAAAATATGTAGTTGGTACCTATATGACGTACCCAATGAAAAGTGAAGGAAGCGTAAAAAAAATTGTTACTAACTAAACCAAATATCTTAAATGAGAACACAAAATTTTATATTATGTTTTTGTATAGGTACCTAGATACTATTGTAGGTGTAGGTATGTACCTAGTTATATAAACGTACTGATATATAAATAGAGTACCTACCTAACAAAGTTATGGCATAATCTTCTGGGTTAAATCAAAAAAAATGTTAAAGAAGCATTCATCGTATCTACAAAAATGGTGTGTCAGGAAAATGGAAAATATAGTAGGTACCTACACTTGGACTCATGAAGACGTATATTTTAAAATGTTAAATGAATAGGTATATTATATACCTAACTGTAGCGGAATAGTTAAAACAAGATCAATGAATTTTCCAAACAAAAGAAAATACATGGGCAAAATACTTACACGATACAAAAGATACACCTACAATTCAGATTCCTCTAAGTCTAAGCAAATAAAGGTAGGTACCTACCAATTTTCAAAAACCCCTTAAGTGTGTATAGCAAAATATTATATGCCTTCTATATTAAGGAACAAAACAATATTAAAATAAGCAGATAGTAGGTAGGTACCTACCTTACCTACATCAAATTCTCTAACATATCTGAATATTCGATATTTTTAATACAAAGGTACTATTGTAAAAATGCTAACTACAATTTTTTTTCGAACAATATCTATATCCTGTCCTGTTTTTACGTAAAATGTCCAATAAAGAATTACGGGAAAGAATATAGGTAGGTAATTAAAATAAAAATAAATAGGTAGGTATATGGATATTAAACATTTCAACATATAAGTTTCCCAAAATGCAGTCGGATTGCAGTGGATTATATAAAGTCATCAAGCCGGCCAGCGCGTCGCGTCTCGGCGCGGCGCGACGCGGTGGGTGTGTGTCAGGGCGTAGGGCGGGGTGGGGGGAGTGGTCAGCTCGCCTCTGATTGGCCGCGGGGAATCGATCGGAGGCCACACGTTTGAAAACGGAACTCAAAAAACGTTGTAATGACAGCTATTACGCAAGAATGGTTCCGTAAATTTATTTAGTAAGTAGGTGGGCTACCTAACCACCCAAATGGCCACCACCCAAAAAAATAAGTGTTTCCAACATGACTATGACGTTTTATAGATAGGTAAGCAGAATAATGAAACTTATTAAAAAAAGAAATGTAGAAATGGATCATAATCTAATGAAGGCATATTTTTGCTGTTTTTGTTCAAATCCATACGAGTTCGAAATAATATTTACATGGTTATTAGCCTAAAGGTAATAAGTATTAAATATTAAATGAATATGAATATGGAATATTAAATGATTTGCTCTTTCTGTTCAAAGTATTAAAATCTATATTTGATTGTTGTCAACAAACAAATTTAATTAGTATACGAGTGCCTGGTCGAGTTACCCGTAGTAATTTTACTGTAGCCAATCATCGACCAATTTCAGTGCTAACTCACCGATACGTAAAATGCACGCACTGGCTAATAATTATACTAACAATATTGATGTTTTCAACACAAATCTAGTGCATTTTAGGGAACAGTGTCTGGCTGCCATCTCTGGCGGTAATGAATAGCTACCTACCGTGTAACATTGAAATGTCTATGTAAAAAAGCCCTATGGGCGTAAAAACAATAAAATAAATAATAAATAAATAATAATTGTAGAGGTAATTCCGTCTGTGATCAATAACCGTCAAATGACTTGACGAATTAATATCCCAGCATACATTTATTTCGTCAAGCCGATCGTTCAAAGCTGTGATAACGATAATTTTTGTGCCTACATATTTAGGAAAAAAAAATTGCAAATAAATAACATGTAGGTAATTAATTCAATATGATTAAATTGGTAAGTATGTAGGTAAGTATTTTGACTTTTGATGGCGGTCTAATAAACAATTATTCCGTATTCGCTTGTTTATTTAAATAGTCTTAAGAATTAACTAAATTTAAGTCTTACCACTACTACTCACTAGTCTTACGTATCTACTATGATTTAAAGTAATCCTGAATTGTGATTTCCTTTTTATTTACTTTTATATATATACCTATGTATTTTGTAACTTTTTCCAACTTGTTTTTGAAGTAGTTTCTTTATCTTAATACCCAAATTTATTCATTGTAATGTAACTTAATAAATGTACTTTTGATGCAATGTAAATTAATGTAATTGTAATGTAACTGATAAATGTATTTTGATGCAATGTAAATGCCATCAGGCGTATATGTGCTAATAAATAAATAAAAAATTCAAGCAAAACAATTCGAATTTACTAGGCACCATTAAAATAACCTTATATTTTTTAAAAGATCTATTTTTTGTAAAATTGATGCAACCTACCCATGTTGCATATAATCCCGTCTCCCTCTACCTAGAAGCTACTCTAAAGCTTTCCTACACGTGATTTTTTATTGTCATTAAAAAAATATGTAGGTATTTCTAAAGTTCAATAAGTTTTTTTTATAGGTAGGTACCTAATGGCGCCAATTTAAATACAATTAAAAAAATTATGAAGACAAACATCAAAATCAAGCGATAACAATGGAGAAAACGCTTTATTATAATTTATTGTCCTATAAAGGTTAAAAATATGTGAAGCTTTTGGAAAAGAAAATAACTATGAGCATGTACTAATAATAATAATAATAATATGAAGGTACCTAGTACCTATACGACAAACTCAGAAATTGACGTTTAAATTAATCCAAGGAAAATGAATCACAATGACAAAGGAATTACATAATAATAAAAAAATATTTCAGTATGTATAAAAGAAAGGCATTATGCAGGTACCTACAATATAATAATGTACATACCTATTGCCTTTCTTCCTAATTCCAATAGTTATGTAACAGTTATGTTATTTTCACCGATTTCCGGAGAAATCATTTATCTCTTTTCGTCGTATTTAATCGTATTGCACAGAAAGAGAAGTCTTTTCAATATTACCTTCGAAAGCCACTTCGAAAATAAAAAATTGTTCCAGATTAGATAGATAAAAATAAGGAGGAGATTTTAAAATCCGCGTAAAAAACTGGCAGAATTTTGAACATCAACTATGTAGATACCGCGAAATAAAGATTTACTTCCCGACAAAAGTTTGCCGCCAAAATAACACAAAACATCGTCGAGTCAGTTAGGGAAAGGTGGAGGAGAAGTAGACCTGGCGAAAATGTTTTAGGGAAATAACGGAGAATTTTCCCGTAAATGAATCAAATCAGCGCCGGGCGGCGCCCCCGCCCCCGCGGATAATGGGGGATATTAAGTAGAGAGAGGGGGAAGAAGTGGTGTTGGGGCGCAATGATCTTACAATGGGCCTTTTCTCGCTTTTCACGTCAATAGTCCCCCGCGGGAAGGAGAACCTTTTTATAGCGCATAATGGGAAGCGATTCAGCCGACATTAGAGGGACTGACTCTTATTGAGGGGCAAATATTTCATTAAATTCTTCCGCTGTCGTGTGATGTATCTCCCAAAATGAAAATAACGTAATTTTTTCATACGTTTCTCACACGTTAAGTAAACTAAATTGAAAACCCCTATTGCACTTCTATTGGATATCTATATTATATTTGATTTGACAAAAAATTTGTACAAGTAATAATAGAAAAACTTGGTAATTTACTTTTAAAACTATACATTGTGCAATTTTTAAATAAATTTGTAATTAAAACTCTAAAATTCGAAATCCATCCACTTCCTCACGATTAGTAATAATTAGAGAATAAACAGAGTGAACATAATGTTTTTAGATATTATTGATACCCCAACAGAGACAGAGAAATGCTTAACAATCTTCTCAACAGATGACACCAGCATATAAAATTTCGGTAATGTGGAACGACGTGGACGAGTTCAATTTCCAAAAATTTGTCATGTAGGTATATGGTTATCAGATGATGGGCGGAATGGGGAATGTTGTAGTACATCAAGTGGCCACTTAACCCAGCCAATGACAGGTCATAAGCCCTGTTAACGCCTAGATCACCCACATTCACTTCCAGAGTTTCTCTGTCTCTGTTGGGATATCAATAATATCTGATATCAGCCCAGCATGGGTATAATCTAGTAATTTGTATACAAGTATTTGTATACATTCAAAATGTTGTTATAATGTTTTTACTTCAATAATTAATCTTAATTATTAGTTGCTCATAGTTTTTATTAATTTATTTTGCCAAGTATACCTGGCTGATTTTTCGTTTTTTTAGTAAAAATCTCCTAGTTTTATTTTTATGGAAAAATGCTGCAACACATTTTGGAGTTGTTGACTTTAGTTTTTGTAAACATGTTTTAGCATATGGTTGAATAAAGGTGCAGAGATGAAAATCAACCTGATGTAGTTATTCCGCTAATAACCTGCTGTGTTTAGGTGTTAATGACAAACAGAAGAGAATAAAATTACAATATTATTCCGCTGCTCCCCGATACCTGTAAATTAGCAACTTAAAGCTATTTACAGCAAGGAGACGTTTTTATCAGGACCATCGCCATTGGAAAATGGGCATTTTGCGGCGGGAGTCTTGGAAAAGGTCGGAATTAGCACAAAGCGAGGCGCGGGATTACCACTTAGTATTCAAAGCTGCAAACCTAATAAAAATAAAGTCAAACGCTATCCATCCTGTTCTCGTTAGCCAACCCACTGTAGCACTCACTCTACTACTAGTGATGGCTGGCTGGTGGCAGAAAACAGCTGACTGTGGTGGATGATAATGTCACAGGAAAAGACTAGGGGAAGTGGTAGCTAAATCACTTAATATGTACATTGTACATAGTTCGATACGTTCTACGAATCACAAGCCAATCAGTTGGTAGATTCTTAGTAAAAAAAAAGCCTACTCAGCGAAACATTTATATACGAGTAGTTAGGTATACATGTACATATTAGCTCATTTACTACTACTAATACTTCATTGGTACACCAAGTGCAGTGTATCTTGATCACTTTTTATTACATGAAGGCAAGGTGATCAGTTTGATGGTACAGTTCCAGTCCAAGGTATCACACATGAAATATTAAAATGAAAATCATGGGTAGGTAATTTGAATTTATTTGACGTTTAAAGTTAAAGGGGTAACTTAACAACTTGCCGTGCAGCTGTCAAAATTTCAAAACATTTTTTCTCTCTGGTTTATAAAATAAAGCGTAAAGCTGTGATTGGTTGATACGCGATTGGGTTACGCCTTCATTATGTACTGTCAAATTTCGCTTTTCAAAATCTATTTGATTTTAAATTATTTTATTTAACCTAACCTATCATTAACCTACTGTATAAATTTCATAACCTTTTATAAAGGATATTGCTTTTAAATAGCCATTTGATTTAAATTATTTTATTAAACCCAACCTATCTTAACCTACTGTATAAATTTCATAACCTATTATCTATGGATTTAGCAATAGACTAGTCCTCATAAAAAGCACGGCAAGTTGTTAAGTTTACACCAAGTTAAATTTAGTGTTGATTTTTACTTGCATGAGTTGTGTGTATCTATCTCTTATAGTTTTCGTTGCATAAGAAAAGTTTTATACATACCTAGGTATCTATAAACTCGTAGGTCCCTACCTACTTAGTACATAAATATGCAATTAGGGATGTCATATCGAAAATTCTTTTAATCAAGACTCGCAAAAACGCTAGGTTTTTCATGTCAACACATTATGTACCTACATATATTCTAGATTAGCATGATGTACCTAATTACAATGACTGCACTGGTATATAAGTGAATTCGTTTACTCACTACGTAGATAAGTTATTTTTATGCAGCAAGATTCTAATATCGTTCAGTTTTTGGCAGTGGTTGTGCACTTCGGGAACCTAAAGGTATTTATTTTAAATAGCCACGTAGTAAAAAACGGACTGAACGTTGAGTAGACGCGATTTTCCGAGGACTCTACAGGATGTGCATTTTAATAAGGTTCCGACCAATTAAGTATACCCGAAGGATCGTATCATGATGGAGACAGTAAAAACGAGCGAGAGTCGCACACCCGAATATGCGGAGCTGGGATGGTAGCACACAGAACGATTGGCCTTTCGTTTTTGGTTGAACATAAAAGATGAGATCGTAACAACTTATGTGCCGCTGCAGTGCGTGGCGCTTACGTCCCACGTACGTTCGCCTCACACTGGCCTGCGTTGGACCGACATGGCAGGCCACCTGCGGCAGTCCGCAGCCGCCACCGCGCGCGCCGCCCGGTAAAAAAACAGTTCCTTTGTAACGAGCCGCGCCACGACGGAAAATCACAGTTGTGAAATTTCATTTTTCATTCCATTTTTAAATCGAATATTGCCTTTATTTTTCGTTACTTCATTCTGCGTTCAATATTATTTAGAAAACAAAGTTTAACTAAGATTAGTAGAAAAGTATTATACAGCGAAATTAATTTTTTTCTAACAATTTTGTATTTGTATTACCTATTATATTTTTACCTTTCTTTTCTTCAAATTATGATATTTTTCTGTTGTTTAGGTTAGCTAAAATTTGTATAGGCTTTTAAATAAGTTATCTGATGTCGGTACTGAAGGATTGATTTTAAATTAAGAATTTGGCATCTAAACAGGGACAAAAAAGACATGGGTAGGCAGGTACATGAATAAGTAGGTACATAATATATACAGAAGCAGGTACGTATTTACATTTTTTGTACATTTCATTTTGTAATATTTCTATTCACATTCCTACATTATTTTAAAACAAATGTGCCTATTATCCCCATACATTATAAGCCCAACTATTTAAAATTTAAGAAAAAAATACATATGTAAATAATTCTTCAGGTACCTACCCACTATTCACAAACGAAATTAATTTCGGTGGAAAATCGTCGACGTGGAAAAATCCACTCTATTAAATGTATAAATATTTAAATTTGCGTATTTGTGGTTTGTAAAATGCATATTCCCGTGGGAATTATATTTAAATTTAAAAAGGCACCAACAATATTTACCTTTATAATCTACACGCTACGCGTAATGTATCATTCTTCCATAGTAATATTATAGTTGATATTATTCTACCACAAAAAATAGTCAAATAAATCATATATTAATTATAAACACGTATTTAATTTAGTTTTAACTATAACAATACTTACGCGTTTTTACTTTGCGTGTAGCAAAACTAAGGAAACAAGTTAACATTTTCTTTAAATTGTGGTAAAACTTGTGACCATAGAGATAATACCTAATCAGCTACTCTTTCCGCCGCACGCTCCCTCCATAAGGAATAGCTTTCCTTCCTTTATTAAAAAGGTCACATAACGTAAGGACAGTGTTTGGTACGACCTCCAAAGTTAGCAACATACCAAAATCAGTAAAAGATCGGGACCCACTTGAAACAGATGGAGTCTACAAGTCAAATTGCAAAAGCTGTGAAACAGTTTATATATATGGCAGGCTGCCAGAAACATAATGACATGAATCAAAGCACAAGAGTGCATGCAAATTGGGCTACCCAGAAAAATCAGCTCTTGCAGAACACTACATAGAAACAGTAGCTCAATCACAGATAACTATCGACGTAGTTAAAAACGTGCTAACGCTAACGATTTGACCGATCACAATAAACATTCGTTCATACCACGTTCGCCGAGCCGATCATTGCCGAAGCAACGCTCGGGAATGCTCGGCACGCGATATCGCGGCCAGACGTCAAACGTCAAATCATCATTCAAACGATTGTTTATTATGTCGACTGCTTTTCTCAATATTTGGCTTGCTGAACGCCGGCTAAATGCAATACGGCACTCGAGAAAGATTGAATGAAGATATGTGCGAAGAATATATATCTCGGGAAAGAGCTCGCGACTTGATGCGCTCGTGTAATAATCCCGATCGATAACTTTTAACGCGTGTTCCATTGTGATCGCGAAAACGTTAAACATTAAACGTTAAACAGTAAGAAATCGTTATCATGTCGCTTATTACCGAGTTGATAGTGATCTGAGATCGAGCAACTGGTCACAATTTCTCATTTCAAAAATCATAAGGCCCGATTGATGCAGGAAGGCATAGAAATATATAAGCATCCTTACAGCATAAACAACGACTGCGAACCTCATGGTACGAGTACCTACCCAGTGATTCCAAAACCAGACTGCGACACGGTACAAACTTCTCACACTTAAATACACATGAGACTATACTCATACATCATCCTTGAAGATGTGCTCTGAAACGTCGGCAGCACAAAGCCCACAAACTCGGCATAATAACCCAGAAAAACAAAATCTGTAAATTATTATACCACGGTGAATACCGAATTGACAACAAAAATGTTTCTAGCATACCTCTACATTCACATGTATCCACTTACTAAATAGCTATACTACATACACCTAATAAGCCAACTTTCCTGCTGTAGGATATATGTATATTACAAATATACCTAATATAGTTGAGTATAGCTCCACATTTCTCAGTTCTGAGAGTTGACGATGGCTGCTACCGAGCGGATCCCGTCGATAAATTCACTAGAGAAAAACTTGCCACTGTTGGAGTTGATTTTTGAAGTGGTTGGAATGTCAGATGACTGACTCGAGCATTTATTCAAACCAGAATTCACAAATACTATTCCTACCTGCTACCTTATACTGCGGCACTTTTCTACAGTACTTCACTGTCACTTTACTGTTTTTCCTAAATAATCATTTGAAAACTATATTTTTTTACGCCCATAACCAAAGAAGATAAAAACAACCATAACTATAGACATTAGGTACTCGTAAATCATGAAATGTACTTATTATGACTTATGTACCACTTTCTAGTTAAAAATGCGCCACCCAATATTATTAATAAAGGGTAGGTATAGATCCCGGCGCTTAAGAAAGCCAATGCTGATGGGGTGACTATATTGTGAAAATATAAAATTTTATATTTAACATTAGATTTTAATTAACGATATGCAATCAAAGAACGTTTCAAACAAAATAATTCGATTTATTCCTTTAAAAGGATAGCAGGTCACGTGACCAAACCCGCTTCCCCATATATAACAATTATTGCAGATACATAAGGAACAATGTGATTTTGTTGTTTTCTGCTTAATTTTTATACAATTGATATACTACATAAGTACATTCAAATTAATCTAAATTAGCAATTCCCTTACTATTTTACAGAAAAAACCTATAAATATTAATATTCTAATTAAATATATTCACGTTTTACTATCATATAGAAAACTGGAAAAATAATATTTTAGTGTAATATTGCAACATCCGAAAAAAGAACAGAATAGAATAAAAAACGGTTTTGTACTGTATAAAAATGTTATATAAAAAATAAAAAGTAATTTATTTATTTTCTGACAAAAATTTTCAGAAGTATGGAAGATTAAGTAAAATTGCACAAATTCTTGTTAAAATGCAGTTTTTTATTTTGTTTTCTTTATACTTTTTATTCCTATATTTGAGTAAGTATACTTATACCTATTCCTATAGATATTAATGAATTTTCTTTAATTTTTAATTAAAAAAATTAACATGTAAAAGGTACTTGTACCGTAAATAATTGAATTAATAAATATGGTCGCCGTATGTTTTCTGTCAAATTTTTACCGCCAAAAACTTTGAACCAATCAGGCCATGCAATTTTACGAACGCATTTAAATAACTTCATATTATACATAATATTTGTTTATGTGTTAGTATTGGCTTTCTTATGTGTCGACAACTATACATGATCTGGAAAGTAGAAGGGGATGCAAAACTTACACTACATACAAACATATGTATAGGTAAGTTAATGAAGGTTTTTCGAATTCATTAGTTTTGCATAATGCACAAAATAAAATGATGGTGCTTTTTCTCTCGAGTTTATTGCCTATTCAAATATTCTCTTTACTTTTCTGAAGGAATGTTCGATACGTTTTAACGAATCACAAGCCAATCAGTTGGTAAATTCTTAGTAAAAAAAAAGCCTACTCAGCGGAACATTTATATACGAGTAGTTAGGTATACATGTACATATTAGCTCATTTACTTCTACTAATACTTCATTGGTGCACACAAGTGCAGTGTATCTTGATCACTTTTTATTACATGAAGGCAAGGTGATCAGTTTGATGGTACAGTTCCAGTCCAAGGTATCACACATAAAATATTAAGATGAAAAATCATAGGTAGTAATTTGAATTTATTTGTCGTTTAAAGTTTAATTTAGTGTTGATTTTTACTTGTACGAGTTGTGTGTATCTATCTCTAATAGTTTTCGTTGCATAAAAAAAGTATTTTACATACCTAGGTATCTATAAAATCGTAGGTACCTTCTTAGTACATATGGAATTAGGGATGTCATATCGAAAATCCTTTTAATCAAGACTCGCAAAAACGCTAGGTTTTTCATGTCAACACATTATGTACCTACCTATATTTCTAGATTAGCATAAATGTACCTAATTACAATGACTGCACTGGTATATAAGTGAATTCGTTTACTCACTACGTAGATAAGTTATTTTTTATGCAGCAAGATTCTAATATCGTTCAGTTTTTTGGCAGTGGGTTGTGCACTTCGGGAACCTAAAGGTTATTATTTTAAATAGCCACGTAGTAAAAACGGACTGAACGTTGAGTAGACGCGATTTTCCGAGGACTTTACAGGATGTGCATTTTAATAAGGTTCCGACCAATTAAGTATACCCGAAGGATCGTATCATGATGGAGACAGTAAAAAACGAGCGAGAGTCGCACACCCGAATATGCGGAGCTGGGATGGTAGCACACAGAACGATTGGCCTTTCGTTTTTGGTTGAACATAAAAGATGAGATCGTAACAACTTATGTGCCGCTGCAGTGCGTGGCGCTTACGTCCCACGTACGTTCGCCTCACACTGGCCTGCGTTGGACCGACATGGCAGGCCACCTGCGGCAGTCCGCAGCCGCCACCGCGCGCCGCCCGGTAAAAACAGTTCCTTTGTGGCGAGCCGCGCCACGACGGAAAATCACAGTTGTGAAATTTCATTTTTTCATTCCATTTTTAAATCGAATATTGCCTTTATTTTTCGTTACTTCATTCTGCGTTCAATATTATTTAGAAAAACAAAGTTTAAACTAAGATTAGTAGAAAAAGTATTATACAGCGAAATTAATTTTTCTAACAATTTTGTATTTGTATTACCTACTATATTTTTACCTTTCTTTTTTTAAAATTATGATATTTTTCTGTTGTTTAGGTTAGCTAAAAATTTGTATAGGCTTTTTAATAAGTTATCTTGCCTTTCATAAGGTAATTTACTCTCAGCTTATCCATTATCAACGGGCGAGAAGTTAACCCTTTTTTATCAAAATGCTCGCGGTCTTCGTTCCAAGCTACCAGTTTTCTATCACAATATATTGAGTAATAGTTATGACGTAATATTGATCACGGAAAAGTTGGCTATGCGAGGGAGTTCTAGATTCGGAGATTTGTGACGATAGGTATGATGTTTTCCGTCTCGATCGGGATCATATCGCAAGCGGTAAGATGAACGGTGGTGGAGTTTATTATCTTGGTGCTCAAGAGTCTTGACGCTCATGAGCGTCCTAATTGGAGACAAACGGGCTCCGAGTGCCTGTGGATCACCATCCCTTCTACGTCGCTTCGCTTGTACAACAGTAATAGTACTTCGCTTACCCGCGACTTACATATTTGCTCTGCATATGCTCCTCCAAATAATGTTAATGTTAATCTGGTAAATAGAAATAGAAACTATATGTACCATTATCTCAACATATTCATCGCCTCACTTCAATATTCGAAAACGCATTAAGCTCGAACGATGACTATTATTTAGTTGCAGGAGATTTTAACTTGTTCAATATTCAATGGAACTCTTTCGATACTCCAATTTATAATCATAAAGGTTCCGTCGAATTTCAAGAGGCAGGCAGAAGCTTGGTCCAACTATTTACAAAACACAACTTTTACCAATATAATCTCAATAAAAACTCCAATAAAAACTCGAAAGGCAACGTACTCGATCTTATTTTTTAGTAACTTTACGACTGAAGTTATCCACTCTAGCTTTCCTTTAGTAAAGGAAGATGTCTTTCACCCTTCGTTGGAGTTAACAATAACAGATATTTTTGCAGCTCCCTTTATCAATAATACTGAACCTCAAAGAAGATTTCGGAAAGGCAACTATGATAAAATTAATGAGCAATTTTCTCATATTTAATTGGTATCAACACTTTTCGGGTTTATCGGTGGATGATACTGTAGATGGTTTTTTTATGACATTATTGGTAAAGCAATCAATGAGTATATTTCCCCTTGATACGAGAACTCAGAAACGACTCTATCCTAATTGGTTTAATGATGCTCTGTTAAAATTAATATAAAGGAAAAGAACAAAGCCCATGCTAAATGGAAAAAATATGCTAATCCACTGGATTATGATGAATTTTGCATTATTGCGTAGACGTCAAAAGCTATTACAGGAAATTTTGCTTTAAAAAACTTTATTAAGTCATCGGAAGATAATATAAAAAAAAATCCGAAGCAACTATGGTCATTCAACTTATCCCAAATCTTTTGTATACCAAGATAAAAAATACGAACAAGGCCAAACAATTTGTCAAGGTTTTTAATGATTTTTTTCAGCTCAGTTTTTTAGTAAGCCTGCAGACACGTACCCTGTCGATAATCTTGTGCCACCATATTGCGGAGATAATGATTTGATCAATAAGATCCAGACTACTGAAGAGGAGATATGTAAACTTTTGCTAGCCCTAGATACTAATGGAGGTGCTGGGTAGCGATGGAGTGCCACCATATTTTATTGTTAAATGCGCTAAATCTTTGAGTACTCCCCTTAATATCATCTTTAATCTTTCTCTAAAGCAAGGACACTTCCCTATGAAATGGAAAGAGGCTCATATTCTACCCATACACAAAAAAGGAACAAAAATCGAAATTACTAACTATAGAGGTATTTCTATTCTCAATACATTTAGCAAGGTATTTGAACAAATTGTCTATAAAAGGGTTTACCCCGTTATAGTCAAAGGAATACCTCCTCAACAACACGGATTCCTTAAAGGTAAATCAACCGCGTCTAAACCTAATTGAATTTACTGATTTTTGTGCTGCGTCGAATGGGAAACAAGAACAAGTGGATGTGATCTACACGGACTTCGATTCGATCGTGTGTGACCACGTCATTCTGCTGAATAAGCTATTGAACTTAGGTATACAAGGTGATATTTACCGTTGGATTTCATCCTACGTTAGTAGTAACAGGAGCCAAGCCGTCGTACTTGGAGGCTTTAAATCAGACTTTATTAGTATTTCATCGGGAGTGCCTCAAGGTTCCCATTTGGACCGTTGCTCTACAATGCGTACCTTTACGACATTTATGCCGTTGTACATAAATTCCAAGTTTTTTAATGTATGCAGATGATAAGAAGATCTATCTTAATATTAAGAACACAAATGACTGCCTTAAACTCCAGGACGACCTATATCGCTTAACGGTATATTATGAAAAAAAACCGAATAAATGTAAATGCATCCAAATGTTTACTTATGTCTTTCTCTCGTAGCAATAATCCCATATTGTACCAATACCAAATAGGCAACCAAGTTGTACAACGGGTTGAATCTGTGCGTGATCTAGGAGTAATTTTAGACAAGAAATTAACCTTTGAGAACCATATCGATAATATAATCAATCGTGCATATAGCAATTTGGGATTTGTCATTCGTACTTGTCAGGTTTTTAATGATATTAGTTGCATCAAAACAGTTTACTATGCTTACGTTCGTAGTCTGCTGGAATATGCTTCTTGTATTTGGTCTCCACAATATATCACTTACAAGGATAGATTAGAGAAAATTTCAATGGACATTCTTACGACATCTCAATTGGAGGTGTAGGTTCAACAGATCTTAATTATAAAAATTCTTGTGACATACATCACCTGCTTAGCCTTGAAGATCGTCGTCTGTCGTTGGACATGGGAATCCTGCATGACTTGCTAAGCGGACGTCTTGACAGTCCAGCTCTGGTATCTGAGCTGGCCCTGAAAGTACCTGGCTACCGTACTCGTCACACGTCTCTCAATCTCTATTCCATTTGCCAGTAGCTCGTAGTAACTATGCGCGTAATTCTCCATTGATTCGTATTAACTCGTAATTATAATACAAAGTTCAGCAATATTGACTTGTTTGACTGTAGCAAATTTATATTTAAAAAAAGAGTCATAAAAGAATTATTTTCCTCTCATGTTTAAAATCAGCGATAGTATTTATTCTCTTAGAATTCACACACACATGCACCCACTCTATCACCCTTTCTCCCAGCCTTACACTCACTCACACACACCCACCCACCCTCTCTCTCTTTTAATATAATGTATTTTAATTTTTATAGTTGTATTTCCTCCTTTGTATTTTCTTTAATGTGTTTTTGTGGATCTCTGTTATTGGCTTATATAATGTTTAATTTACTCTGTATACCTTATTCTATGTATTGCTGCTGTTGAGTAATCCCGCAGGTATTTCCCACTATTCACAAACGAATTATTTCGGTGGAAAATCGTCGACGTGGAAAAATTCCACTCTATTAAATGTATAAATATTTAAAATTTTGCGTATTTTAGCGTGGTTTGTAATAGGCATTTCCGTGGGAATATATTTTAATTTAAAAAAGGCACCTACAATATTTACCTTTATAATTCACATGTACGGTAATGTATCATTCTTCATCAGTAATATTTAGTTGATATTATTCTACCCCAAAACTAGTAAATAAATATATATGTAATTATTAAAACACGTATTTAATATGTGGTAAAACGTATAAACATACTTACGGTTATTTACTTTGCGTTTCAGCAAACTAAGGAAACAAGTTAAATTTTCTTTAACTTGCTGGTAAAACTTGTGCATAGAGATAATACCTAATCAGCTACTCTTTTCCGCGCACGCTACCTTCCTAAGGAATAGCTTTCCTTCCTTTATTAAAAATGTCACATAAGTAAGGACAGTGTTTGGTACGACATCCAAAGTTAGCACATACAAAATCTGTAAAAGACTGGGACCCACTTGAAACAGATAGGAAGTCTACAAGTCAAATTGCAAAACGCTGTGAAACAGTTTATAATATATGCAGGTGCCAGAAACATAATGACATGAATCACAAAAGGGTCACAGAGTGCATTGCAAATTGGGCTACAGAAAAAATCAGCTCTTGCCGAACCACTACATAGAAACACGCTAGCTCAATCACAGATAACTATCGACGTAGTAACAACGTGCTAACGTTAACGATTTGACCGATCACAATAAACATCTCGTTCATACCACGTTTCGCCGAGCCGCTCATTGCCGATAAGCAATGACTCGGGAATGCTCGCACGCGATATCGCGGCCAGACGTCAAACGTCAAATCATCATTCTAAACGATTGTTTATTATGTACGACTGCTTTTTCTCTAATATTTGTTGCTGGAACGCCGGCCTAATAAATGCAATACGGCACTCGAGCAAGAATTGATATGAAGATATATTGTGCGTAAGCAATATATATCTCGGGAATGATGCTCGCGACTTGATGCGCTCGTGTAATAATCCCGATCAGACAACTGTTAACGCGTGTTTCCATGGTGATCGCGAAAACGTTAACATCATAGGCGTTAAGAATTCGTTATCCACGTCGTTATAACGAGTCGAAGTGATCGGTGATTCGAGAATTGAGTACAATTTTCATTCTCAAAATCATAAGGCCCGATTGATGCAGGAAGTGCAAGAATATTATAAGCATCTTTACAGGTTAACACAGGGATGTAGGTTAGATGTGCGAACCTCATTGGTACGAGTACCTACCCAGTGCTTCAAAACCAGACTGCGACACGGTACAAAACTTCTCACACTAAATACACATGAAGTCTTAATCATACACTCATCCTTGAAGATGTGCTCTGGTAAACGTCGGCAGCACAAAGCCACAAACTCGGCATAATACCAGAAAAACAAAATCTGCTAAATTATTTACACGGTGAATCACAGAATTGTCTACAAAAATGTTCTCTAGCTTCACATCTTCATTCCGGTATCCACTTACTAAATTAGCTATTAATGATTACACCTATAAGCCAACGTCCCTGCTGCTAAGGATATATGTATATTACACAATAATACTAATATAGTTGAGTATAGCTCACAGTTCTCTGTTCGAGAGTTGACGTATGGCTGCTACGAGCGGATCCGTCGATAAAGTCACTAGAGGAAACTTGCCACTGTTGAGTTTGATTTTTGAAGTGGTTGGTATGTCAGGATGATGAATCGAGCATTTATTCAAACCAGAATTCACATATACTATGTTCATACCTGATTACTTATACTGCGGCACTTTTCAATCTTTCTGACATTAGTTTACTGTCACTTTTACTATTTTTCTTAAATACTCATTTTAAATAACTATATTAATTTTTTACGCAAGGTAAACTCATGAAATGTACTTATTATGATCGTATGTACCACTTTTAGTAAACAATGGGCCACCCATATAAACAATAAGGGAGGTACATGATCTGAAATCAGAAGGGGATGCAAAACTGGAAACTACATACATACATAATTGAATGAGCTAAGTTAATGAAGATTTTTCGATTTCATTAGTTTTGCCATAATGCACCAGATAAAATGATGGTGCTTTTTCTCTCGAGTTTATGCCCGATTCAAATATTCTCTTACTTTTCTGAGGAACTTGTTTATTTACAAATAATACTTAATAAAATATACCATACATTTAATGGGTTTTCAATAACTCAAAACATGCACGAATTAGTTAATAACAGAATGGTAATGAAGAGTAGTGTTGGTTCCTACAAATATATTTTTAGGGGAGAATTTGTTTCGCTGCATAGGATCCTAAAACTGCTAGTTTTAGGTCTGCTTTATATATTTGATATTAATAAAAGATAAGTCTGTATTTGGGCTTGACGTCGATTTAAAATAGTGAGAACAACCATTCGATTTTCACAATGAAGTGAAGCAGACGCTGTCACCGTACTCGGCCGTCGCGTCGGCCGCGCGGCGTTAATCCGGCCGTCGCGGATGACGTTTTGACAACCAGTGAAATATGTGGAATCAATAAAAAAAACCGTCTATCCACACTACGGCCAATAGCGGGGGTGTTGGTTGTTTCTAAGTAACATAACGAGCTTTTTGAAGCAAGATGAAGTAGGTATCAGAAACAAATCTCAAGGGTTGATACAATAAAGTTTTTAGGTTTTTTTTAATGATTCTTAAATTTTATCTTTAAAAATTCCATGTATGATATCTCAGATATTGTCAGCAGGTAAATTTCGATTGTTCGAATAGTCGGTTTGTGAGGTACCTATCTTATCGATACCTCTTACATCAATTATTATGTTTGTAATTGTTTGGGACTAACGTACACCTACCTACAACCGATTGTAAAATGTTCTTAGGGTTTGTATTCTGAGTACGCCTAGTATAACAGTAGGTAGGATACAGCTGGTGGCGGCGGCGGGGGCTGTGTCCTGTATCTGGCAGTAAACGTCGCGCGGCACGAATCGGCGCAGAGGAGGACAAGTTGAAGGGGACAAAAAAGTAGTTAAGATCACGCATGGAGGGTATCTTACCGGCCTTGGAGGGGGACCCGGAGTAGGGCGGCAGTGTCCAGCGCAGTCGCGCGTTGGCCGTGGTGCGCCGCGCCAGCTCAGCTCGTGCAATGCCAACCTAGATGGCGGTTAGAGTGCGGGAGTGGGGCTGGGCATCCGGGCACCGGCACTAGTCAGCCATTCGCGATACTCTCAACCCCGGACGTGTGAGACGCCGACCAGTCCCACGAGGGCTTGTAATGCGCGTGGTGAGGTAGTCTGGTGGGGAGGAGCAGCCATCCGTACTGCGCCATCGTGTTGTGGTGGTGGTGGTACTCGTGAAAAGCTCTGAAAACAATCACATTTCAAATCCATATTGTGGAATACAATTGTAATAATTCCAAGAAGTGAAGACAAATATTCGGGTGATGTTAGAAGTTGCTCAAATATTATTTAAACTTGCACCTATTCATCTACGCAGATAAAACGTACGACTATAAATAATACAAAATGAAAGGCTAGATTCCATCAATGCAATTTTAGCTCATTAAAAAAAATGAACATGTTATCCGTGCAAGGAGGAACTGCAAAGCTAGCTGAGAAATAAAAAGATCTTATAATGGTCCTTGGAAATTAAGGAAAGCTGCGCTGAGGTTGTGTTGTAATACCTGTGGTGGTGCGCAGCGGCGGTGTACTGCTGGTAGTGGGAGGCCCAGGGGTCGTGCGCGGCGTGTGCGCGGCGTGCGCAGCGTGCGCGGCGTGCGCGTGGTACGGGTCCGCGTACAGCTCGGGGGCCGGCGCGGGCTGGTACTGGCTGTTCCAGAACGACGGCGGGAAGTTGCGGGAGGACATAGGGGAAGATTCTGGAAAAAAAATAACCGACATTTTAATCAGAATAACTAGTTCCGAAAAATGGTGGGGATCACCCCCTTCAATTTTTTGTTCCTCCTACCCCGGAGATTAATTTATTTCAGGAGCGGAAATGCCAAACTAACGCCAATTTACAAAACGCAGATATTGAGTAAATTGAAATATTGGGGAATTATTCGGCTGGACTTTAGTTCGATTGGCATTGCAATGTTGAAAGTGCAAACTGTATGCTAATGGTCAACCTTTACTTATTATCACAAAATTAACTTTGTTCTACTTTACTACTTCTGCGGTGCGATTCTCTAAGGTTTTAGACACTTCTGCGCATACGAATTCAGTACAAAATCGTATGCGCAGTAGTTTAAAAACACTTACAGAATCGAAGCGCTGGAGTAGATACTACAAGGGTCGCATCTTGATAAACTTTTTCTGCCTTTATAAATAAACATGATAATTTCTTTCATAATGATTTTACATACTGGAAAACTAGAAAAAATTGCGAATTGCAAACAGTTTAGAAAAAAAAACACCTTTTATTTGCTTAAGTGCACTTTATACGGGACAGAAAACTGTACAGTTTCTAGTGCAGTTTGCGAACTCTCCCGTATAAAGCGAAAACTGTATGGAATATGGAATGGTCGGTCAACGTTTGGCTGTTTTTCAAATATTGTGTTCAAACATAGGTACGATACCTAATAACTTACTATCGCGCTTAAAATATATACGTATTTAGCGTGTCTTTTGACGGATTGTACAGTTTTCTGAACAAGAAACTGTACAGTTTTCGGTACCGTATAAAGTGCGCATTATTAAAAAAAAAAAAAATTATTCACTCACAATATTTTTTACATAAAAAATCCTTAAAATATTGGGAGCTGAGTTGTGTTAATCTAAAATGAAGAAATAAAGTCTACACCCTGTTTTCCTTTCAAGACACGAATCCTTAAATCCAATAGCAATAAGTTTACTCTTATAGATATTATTGATCGAATAGATAAAGAACATTTTCAGTAAAACGTGGTAATAAAAAGTTGATAGTTTCGAGCGACGCGTTCCCGGGGTAACGTGGCAGCTCTGGAATGTGATGGGCGGCGGATAGTGGCCAGGTACGGTACTGCCCACGTGAGGGAGACGTGCTCCCCCACCAGCTGTCACCAGACCCCGCGGGATCCTCCTTATCTCCCGCGACACTAGTAAGTCATCCACTATTCCCGAATTCCTCACAAATTCCCCGGAATATCTAAATTAGAAAGGAGGCAATTCGATTGCCGGAATTAGGCAGGTGGAGATTCCAAGTTGCCGCGTGTTCCTGTACCTAATCATATTCACTCCCGTTACTAATGAGTGGCAATTAATAGTATGTGAATACCTGGTCGTGGTGGCTGGTGGATAGTGACTCCAACGGAAGCCTCGGGTTCGGGTATAAGACATAACAACTCTTCTACTAGGAAGTATGTAACACAGTCAACGAGACAGATGATTTACTTTTCCGCGCAGTGTTGCTGACGCCAGCGAGCGTCCTTCATAGGAATATCTTTTGTTTCGTGATTCATGGCGATATTCCAATTCTAAAAAAACATACTTATAAGTCACAAATCCCCGCATATTAATAACCATAATTAATTGGAATGTAATTTGCATTTTTAATAGATAAGTCAATTCGATTATTAGGAGTGTTTCGACTTTTTTTAGGTGCGCATTCGACCGACCAATTTTCGATCCCCTGATATCAAGATATTCCATCTTATCTGACAGGGGTTAGAGATAGAAAAACTCCTGACGACACTGCGACCTATTCAGATTCAGATAAACTATGAATCCATATCCATCCGATGCGATAGATTCCATGTGGATTCTGCATACAACCACTAAATCATTCCCCTTAATTTTTTACTTCATATTTATGTCGTTTAAAAAATGTATGTTGCACAGTGCTTTTTGCCATGATGTGGCAGTTCCTTATATGTTTGGAACCCATTCCAAAATATTATATTGATCCTGTAAATAAAAATGGAAGCCAGGAATAGTGTTACAGTTTTTGATAAGTAAACTATATTTACATGTTTTTCTCCTTTTGTTTACGTTTTAAAGAAAGTTCACATATTATGTAGGTACCTACCTAAGTAAAAATCGAATTGTTGAATATTTAGTTCATACATTAATCATAAATAACTTTAATTAATTAAAAACTATACATGAATAATATCCAGATTTCAAGTCTCCAACTTGTCGGTTTGTGGTAAAGAACGTAAATAAGATTTAGCTCCTCTATCCAGTGAAGATCACGAGCACCTCTAGTAACAAGCACAATAAATCCCACCATCGCTAAACCAATTGATAAATGAGCCGAAACTTAGTTTCACACGGTGCGGTGCGGTGTGTAATTTGCATCGGCGCGGTGGACTTAGGCTATCTCACTCTGGCACTGGAATCTGTGACGTCATCGTGACTTGTCCCCTGTGACGTCATCATACCGCGGCTGTCCTACTTCTCGGGAAAATGAAAATCGAGCAGAGGTTTTTATCTCCGATTCGATTTCTCACGGCATTGCCTTTAGATAGGTAGGTATCTACTATCTACTTAATATTTTTTTTATACATTTATATTGTTTTTCAAGATAAATGTCATTTGAAGTATTTTAATCCGAATACCCGAGAAAGTTTTTAATGAAAATGTTTAAGTTTATTCATTAAGTTTATGCTCAAATTAATTAAAAAAACGAAAAACTTATACTTATAAAAATAATATGTAGGTATTATGTAGTGTATAAGTAGGTACTACAGCTGACTAGTATGATTCCTCTGCTAGCATTGCTGACATTATTTTAATAATATTATTATTAGTAATATGAATTCTACAGCATGACGGACATTTAATGAAAATTCGCGTCACGTAGAAAGGAAGAAAATTATAAAAATTATTTTCCATAACTGCCGACCATTTTTCTTGTTTTTCCAAACAGATACCTACATAAACTTTATTCCCATGTATATTTATAACAGCGAATGTCTCTCACAAAATACATCACATTTATATTGTTGGAAATACACATCATTCATCTTTTCACTAAAATGTAATAAATATCGTCCTAATAGATTTTAATATATTTACAGTTTGTTCATACTAGGAAGTGTCCACTGTCCAGTCCGCGAGGAGTTTAGTTCTGGTGGCGAGTCCAGCATCCAGTATCCACCCAGAGCCAAGAATGTCGGTCCACGGTTCCCACACTAATGAAACAATAATTTTTTCGTTTGTCCTAGTCGCTACCTTTGTCGTTTTATTTTTTACGATGTCGCGGCGCTATAAAGGAGCCGAATGTTTTCTCCGACGACAGGCGATCAGGACTCGCGGCATTCGGACTAAATCAAAACCCTATCGCAGCCGACATCTGACTACCCCAGTATCCAGACACCAGCCTCCAGTATGGTCCATGACACGGGGATTGCGCGACATCCAATAGTAATAATCGATGATGCAGCACTTTGTATCGACCTATCCTATAAAGTATTGATCTCGTTGATTTACTTGATTGATTAATGAAGAAATATGTGACTTACTAAAAACTGTGACAAATAATACGAACATAGGCACATGGTAAGACGTATGTATAAAACAATATTTGGTAAAATCGTGAATCAACAAAATCTAGGTTATAGGGCCGAGATAATACACATAATATACCTAGGTAGTCAGAATGTTTACAGCCCTATGTTATATGTATTAATAAAGCGTGTTTGGAAGACATTCATCGTTTAGCGGGTTTTTAGCTAAACTTTCAGTTTAAATTAATGAGCAATTTAAACATTAATAAGCTGCTTTATGAAGAGCTTTTTTGTAAATATACTTGTAGTTACTTGCGACTATTTGATGAGGGTTATTAATACCATACACAAAAGTGCGTTTTTCCTACATCTCAACGACTTAGCAGCCATTTCCCAGACTTGTGGTCCTTATATTATTTCCACCTACTCACAGGTGTGTTGTGTGCAGATCTAGATCTACAGTGCCTAAATACATGGTATGGTGGGTATCACGGACTAAAATAAAATCCATACTATAGTATGTAGACAGAAATGTTTCCTAGTAGAGTTTAACCAAAAAGGGAAGGTCGATGGTTTTACCAGATAAAAACAGCACCAAGTCGTGTTTTATGTCCCAAAAAACCTCAAGGCAATAATCGGAGGAATTTCCTTTGCCTGAGAAGCTAACAATCTAACAGTGATGGCGGATAAAGAAGATTTATGTGGGTGCCGCATGCCGCTCCGCTACCAGCGCTGTTCTCTGTCGCTAGATTGATTTGTTACAATATTCCTATGCAAATAGCTACAAACGCCCAATAAAACCGTCATCCCAAATACCGCCGGCACTGAACTTGTATCTAATACTAGAAATTGGTAGTAATAGTCAACCGTGTACAAAAGGTATTAAAACCTTTTTTTCCAAAGGAAAGTCTATCCAACATACAACGTCGTTTGAATCTACTGCCAAGCGCTTTGTTTGGTTCATTGTAAATCTACAAAAATGTGGTTTATAGAAAAAATGGATTTTCTTAAAATTCCATACAATCTTTCAATACCTCAAAAACGTATTTAATAAATCGAATAAGTAGTACCTTATCAACAATAGACAACACGATATAATATGTAGGTACCATCCTATTCTATTCGTCGTTAGTAAGTTAATCGGAGTAGGTATATTTGAAATTTGCAAACATCACCAAATACATGAATAAATAATTAATGTTATAATTTAAAATCACTTTAGTATTTCATCGACTGAAAAATCGAATAGATATATGTAGATAGTAGATACCTACCTTATTCTAACTAGAGTGACATTTGACATTGATATCATCTCAATAATACGTTCGACCATCGAAAGAGTGAGTTCGGCAGTCAGCAGCTTCCCACAATGCTGGTGAAATATGCTCCAAGTCCAACTAGTAACAAGTAACAAGACCCGAGAGACCAGCAACTTACTGGCCGGCCAACAACATGGCGACAGCACTAATTTATTTCTTGTACGATATTAATGTCGAGGGTCCGCAGCCGCCCAATAGCTGGACATTGGACATAGTAAATTAGGACTACTTATCGCTTTGTTCGGCTGACATGCTAAATGGTCGGGATTTGTAGATAGTCGTAATTGACATTAATAAAACCAACATTTATTTTAATGGCTATTGAGATCGGGAAAACGAGATATAAGTTGAATCGATATCAATATCAATACCTACATCCTACGTAGATACATGTTTATTATTTATTTTTATTAACAAAACGTTTACTTTCAAACAAATTATCCATATTCCATTGCTATAACAAACAACGAAATAAAT